>OU898282.1:150191449-150290126 GCA_918026665.1 Diabrotica balteata | reverse complement strand
TATATCGGATGAAAAACTTGAGTCGATTTTTTCTCTTTTCCGGCAATTTTGGGTTAGCAGATCAGACTAATACACATTTTTGTAATAATCTGGACCCAATGCATGCACCAAAGCATAAAAAAAATTTTTTTTTTTTATAAAAATTTGGAAAAAATGAACAAAGGGGGTACCCTTGGATTTTTTCAAATTTCGTTATTCGGCTATATTGGCGTCAATTTTCGTCCTAGAGTCAAGCGGGTAGACATTTCTTACATAAAATTGACCGCTCGTTCTTTTGCCATACTCAGAATTTTTCTACAACTAACGGTTCGTGAGAAAAATTTTCGTTTGGAGGTCTGTATATCGGATGAAAAACTTGAGTCGATTTTTTCTCTTTTCCGGCAATTTAGGGTTAGCAGATCAGACTTATACACATTTTTGTAATAATCTGGACCCAATGCATGCACCAAAGCATAAAAAAAAATTTTTTTTTTTATAAAAATTTGGAAAAAATGAACAAAGGGGGTACCCTTGGATTTTTTTCAAATTTCGTTATTCGGCTATATTGGCGTCAATTTTCGTCCTAGAGTCAAGCGGGTAGACATTTCTTACATAAAATTGACCGCTCGTTCTTTTGCGATGCTCAGAATTTTCCTACAACTAACGGTTCGTGAGAAAAATTTTCGTTTGGAGGTCTGTATATCGGATGAAAAACTTGAGTCGATTTTTTCTCTTTTCCGGCAATTTTGGGTTAGCAGATCAGACTTATACACATTTTTGTAATAATCTGGACCCAATGCATGCACCAAAGCATAAAAAAAAATTTTTTTTTTTTATAAAAATTTGGAAAAAATGAACAAAGGGGGTACCCTTGGATTTTTTTCAAATTTCGTTATTCGGCTATATTGGCGTCAATTTTCGTCCTAGAGTCAAGCGGGTAGACATTTCTTACATAAAATTGACCGCTCGTTCTTTTGCGATGCTCAGAATTTTCCTACATCTAACGGTTCGTGAGAAAAATTTTCGTTTGGAGGTCTGTATATCGGATGAAAAACTTGAGTCGATTTTTTCTCTTTTCCGGCAATTTAGGGTTAGCAGATCAGACTTATACACATTTTTGTAATAATCTGGACCCAATGCATGCACCAAAGCATAAAAAAAAATTTTTTTTTTTTATAAAAATTTGGAAAAAATGAACAAAGGGGGTACCCTTGGATTTTTTTCAAATTTCGTTATTCGGCTATATTGGCGTCAATTTTCGTCCTAGAGTCAAGCGGGTAGACATTTCTTACATAAAATTGACCGCTCGTTCTTTTGCCATACTCAGAATTTTTCTACAACTAACGGTTCGTGAGAAAAATTTTCGTTTGGAGGTCTGTATATCGGATGAAAAACTTGAGTCGATTTTTTCTCTTTTCCGGCAATTTAGGGTTAGCAGATCAGACTTATACACATTTTTGTAATAATCTGGACCCAATGCATGCACCAAAGCATAAAAAAAAATTTTTTTTTTTTATAAAAATTTGGAAAAAATGAACAAAGGGGGTACCCTTGGATTTTTTTCAAATTTCGTTATTCGGCTATATTGGCGTCAATTTTCGTCCTAGAGTCAAGCGGGTAGACATTTCTTACATAAAATTGACCGCTCGTTCTTTTGCCATACTCAGAATTTTTCTACATCTAACGGTTCGTGAGAAAAATTTTCGTTTGGAGGTCTGTATATCGGATGAAAAACTTGAGTCGATTTTTTCTCTTTTCCGGCAATTTGGGTTAGCAGATCAGACTAATACACATTTTTGTAATAATCTGGACCCAATGCATGCACCAAAGCATAAAAAAAATTTTTTTTTTTATAAAAATTTGGAAAAAATGAACAAAGGGGGTACCCTTGGATTTTTTTCAAATTTCGTTATTCGGCTATATTGGCGTCAATTTTCGTCCTAGAGTCAAGCGGGTAGACATTTCTTACATAAAATTGACCGCTCGTTCTTTGCGATACTCAGAATTTTTCTACATCTAACGGTTCGTGAGAAAAATTTTCGTTTGGAGGTCTGTATATCGGATGAAAAACTTGAGTCGATTTTTTCTCTTTTCCGGCAATTTAGGGTTAGCAGATCAGACTAATACACATTTTTGTAATAATCTGGACCCAATGCATGCACCAAAGCATAAAAAAAAATTTTTTTTTTTATAAAAATTTGGAAAAAATGAACAAAGGGGGTACCCTTGGATTTTTTTCAAATTTCGTTATTCGGCTATATTGGCGTCAATTTTCGTCCTAGAGTCAAGCGGGTAGACATTTCTTACATAAAATTGACCGCTCGTTCTTTTGCCATACTCAGAATTTTCCTACAACTAACGGTTCGTGAGAAAAATTTTCGTTTGGAGGTCTGTATATCGGATGAAAAACTTGAGTCGATTTTTTCTCTTTTCCGGCAATTTTGTGTTAGCAGATCAGACTAATACACATTTTTGTAATAATCTGGACCCAATGCATGCACCAAAGCATAAAAAAAAAATTTTTTTTTTATAAAAATTTGGAAAAAATGAACAAAGGGGGTACCCTTGGATTTTTTTCAAATTTCGTTATTCGGCTATATTGGCGTCAATTTTCGTCCTAGAGTCAAGCGGGTAGACATTTCTTACATAAAATTGACCGCTCGTTCTTTTTTTTTTATAAAAATTTGGAAAAAATGAACAAAGGGGGTACCCTTGGATTTTTTTAAAATTTCGTTATTCGGCTATATTGGCGTCAATTTTCGTCCTAGAGTCAAGCGGGTAGACATTTCTTACATAAAATTGACCGCTCGTTCTTTTGCCATACTCAGAATTTTCCTTTAACTAATGGTTCGTGAGAAAAATTTTCGTTTGGAGGTCTGTATATCGGATGAAAAACTTGAGTCGATTTTTTCTCTTTTCCGGCAATTTTGGGTTAGCAGATCAGACTAATACACATTTTTGTAATAATCTGGACCCAATGCATGCACCAAAGCATAAAAAAAAAATTTTTTTTTTTTTATAAAAATTTGGAAACAATGAACAAAGGGGGTACCCTTGGATTTTTTCAAATTTCGTTATTCGGCTATATTGGCGTCAATTTTCGTCCTAGAGTCAAGCGGGTAGACATTTCTTACATAAAATTGACCGCTCGTTCTTTTGCCATACTCAGAATTTTCCTACAACTAACGGTTCGTGAGAAAAATTTTCGTTTGGAGGTCTGTATATCGGATGAAAAACTTGAGTCGATTTTTTCTCTTTTCCGGCAATTTTGGGTTAGCAGATCAGACTAATACACATTTTTGTAATAATCTGGACCCAATGCATGCACCAAAGCATAAAAAAAAATTTTTTTTTTTTATAAAAATTTGGGAAAAATGAACAAAGGGGGTACCCTTGGATTTTTTTCAAATTTCGTTATTCGGCTATATTGGCGTCAATTTTCGTCCTAGAGTCAAGCGGGTAGACATTTCTTACATAAAATTGACCGCTCGTTCTTTTGCCATACTCAGAATTTTCCTACAACTAACGGTTCGTGAGAAAAATTTTCGTTTGGAGGTCTGTATATCGGATGAAAAACTTGAGTCGATTTTTTTCTCTTTTCCGGCAATTTTGGGTTAGCAGATCAGACTAATACACATAATTTTTTTTTTTATAAAAATTTGGAAAAAATGAACAAAGGGGGTACCCTTGGATTTTTTTCAAATTTCGTTATTCGGCTATATTGGCGCCAATTTTCGTCCTAGGGTCAAGCGGGTAGACATTTCTTACATAAAATTGACCGCTCGTTCTTTTGCCATACTCAGAATTTTCCTTTAACTAACGGTTCGTGAGAAAAATTTTCGTTTGGAGGTCTGTATATCGGATGAAAAACTTGAGTCGATTTTTTTCTCTTTTCCGGCAATTTTGGGTTAGCAGATCAGACTAATACACATTTTTGTAATAATCTGGACCCAATGCATGCACCAAAGCATAAAAAAAAATTTTTTTTTTTTATAAAAATTTGGAAAAAATGAACAAAGGGGGTACCCTTGGATTTTTTTCAAATTTCGTTATTCGGCTATATTGGCGTCAATTTTCGTCCTAGAGTCAAGCGGGTAGACATTTCTTACATAAAATTGACCGCTAGTTCTTTTGCCATACTCAGAATTTTCCTACAACTAACGGTTCGTGAGAAAAATTTTCGTTTGGAGGTCTGTATATCGGATGAAAAACTTGAGTCGATTTTTTCTCTTTTCCGGCAATTTTGGGTTAGCAGATCAGACTAATACACATTTTTGTAATAATATGGACCCAATGCATGCACCAAAGCATAAAAAAATTTTTTTTTTTTTTATAAAAATTTGGAAAAAATGAACAAAGGGGGTACCCTTGGATTTTTTTCAAATTTCGTTATTCGGCTATATTGGCGTCAATTTTTGTCCTAGAGTCAAGCGGGTAGACATTTCTTACATAAAATTGACCGCTCGTTCTTTTGCCATACTCAGAATTTTCCTACAACTAACGGTTCGTGAGAAAAAATTTTCGTTTGAAGGTCTGTATATCGGATGAAAAACTTGAGTCGATTTTTTCTCTTTTCCGGCAATTTTGGGTTAGCAGATCAGACTAATACACATTTTTGTAATAATCTGGACCCAATGCATGCACCAAAGCATAAAAAAAAAATTTTTTTTTTTTATAAAAATTTGGAAAAAATGAACAAAAGGGGTACCCTTGGATTTTTTTCAAATTTCGTTATTCGGCTATATTGGCGTCAATTTTCGTGCTAGAGTCAAGCGGGTAGACATTTCTTACATAAAATTGACCGCTCGTTCTTTTGCCATACTCAAAATTTTCCTACAACTAACGGTTCGTGAGAAAAATTTTCGTTTGGAGGTCTGTATATCGGATGAAAAACTTGAGTCGATTTTTTCTCTTTTCCGGCAATTTTGGGTTAGCAGATCAGACTAATACACATTTTTGTAATAATCTGGACCCAATTTGAGTTTTGTCCATTCCAATGATTTTGCCATGTTTTGCAAGTGTTTTGTTTTATGGTGGCTGCTACATCTTGTAGAAGTTGAATTTTTTCTAGGCTTAGGTCAGAGCAACTTGCTTTTCTTGCTGCGATGTCTGCAGACTCATTTCCACGTATGCCCACATGAGATGGAGTCCAAAGAATGGTTATTGATGTTCCCCTGCTGTGGTTTTGATAACAGATGTGTTGAATTTTTTGGACTATCGGATTTAACGAGTATATGTTGGCAATGGACTGAATTGAAGACAGAGAATCAGTGCATATAGCTAGAGATTTCGTATTAGAAGTCTTTTCAAGAGCTTTAAGGATACCATATAATTCTGCAGTGTGAATACCACAAGTGGTTGGTAGTCGGTGTAGAGCTAAGGTTATGTTTTCAGTACAGACCGTACAGCCAGTATTCTTTTCATCTTTAGATGCTTCGGTATAGAGAACTTGATTGTACTGTTTTGCATTTGAAACTTAAGATAATCTGGATGTGCACAATGATTTATCAACACTTATTCATCAAAATACAACAATTTCTTATTAATAATTTTGTGAAATAAATGGCAACAACAAAATTAAAGAGCTATATCGAAATAATTTTAAAACTTAATTTGATGATTACCAAACATTGAAACAAATCTTTTCAGCATTTACAGAAAAATACTCGGTAGAAATTTCTACAAACGACGAACAAGAAAATATTTTAGACGAAGAAGTAAAATTTTTAGCACACATAAGTGAAGTAATTTTCGATATAAATGAATATACCTGTAATAATAGATGATACTGAAATTGTAAACATTCCTGAAATCGAGAACGAAACCTTGATGGTACCTGAGAATGAAATTTTCAACATGCAAGGAATAGAAGAATATAATATCTAGCTGAATCAAGTTTGACGAAAACGGTTAAAGAAGGCCAACAAACCAAAAAACCCAAGAAATCCTTAAACATTTCTAAAAATATATTTGTAAATGCTACAAATAAATAATCTATTGCTGCTTACTTAATATGGCCAGATACTCCAGCACGAAAAGGAAAGGAGAAAACTCAAAAGCTTCCATTTGTTCTTACTTCATCAGATAGAAGAAAAATAAAAAAAGAAAAATGGAAAAAAATTCGAAGAGGAGCGTAAAAAGGAACATAGGAAACTTGAAAGAAAGAAAAAACAGGGTATTAAGGAAAATCAAAAGAAAATAAAAAGGCTCGAATATTAAAAAGACCAAAAAATTAGCTAAAATCTTTTAAGTCTAAACAGAAAAGTAGACAACCCATAGCAATGACCTCAATAAAATTAAAAAAAGGTATAAAAGTTGACATTCCTATTAAAAAATATCAAAAAAGAGACAAAAAAGCAGAAGTAACAATATTATAATAACAATATTATAACAATAGAGGTTTTTGAGCCACCACTACCTGAATTTGTCAAAGTTCCTACACCAGAATCTCATTCTCACACAAAATCATAAAGCTCTGTAAATAACCAAGATAATATTGACATATTGAAGCAGTATATTTTTATGTTTATTACTTATTCCATATCAAGTAGCATTAAAGGATTAGAAAGCAGCGTGCCTAATACTTTATTGTGTCTTTGATTATACTTGTAAATATATCATTCCAGAGTTCTTCGTTGTGTTAGTATTTGTTTTTGTAGTCCACTTTATACATAGACCATGAAATTTCGAATAATGCCACCAACCGCGAACAGCTTTAATAGATAATTACAGTAAAATGCGTGAGTTATAATCCACATTTCACGCACACTTGACTGTCTCATATAATTAAGTAAGAAATGTCGCTAAAGCAAATAATAGTTGTTTATGTAACAGCTATAAACTGAGGCCCTTTGGTACAATAATGTACGAAGTGCTTTATGACTATATTTTGTTATAGTTATAATTAGATCAGTAGAAACGAGCAAGTAGATATCTACTATTTTTAATAAGAAATAACCATAAGATTAATTTAAAATATATTTATTTTCACGCTTCGATTTCCACATCTGAAATCGTTCTCAAAATATAAATTTACCAAATGGTTTTTTTACTGATGTCTTCTCTTAGAGTTTCTTTCAAATTGTGTTTTATTTTTGCTGTCGATCTTGCTGTTGAGTACACTGCACAGTCTATCATTATATGTTGCAGGGAAAATGGTATTTGACAGATGTGGCAAATCAACTGAGGGTCCTTGGAGATGATGTATACATGTTTAAATTTTGTATGGCCTAGCCGCAGTCTGTTTATAACTACTTAGTCATTTCTTTGAGCTGGGAGCGGTAGTAAAGCAGAAGTAGCATCTGGTTTGATAATTTTTAATTTTGCTTCTGTTTGGCTCCATTTTCCAGTACGAATTAACAGCTCGATATCAGATAGAATACAGATCAAAAGAGGTGTTCGGCAGGGCTGTGTGTTGTCTCCAACCTTGTTCAATGTCTACGCGGAAGAAGTTATTACAAAAGCTCTTATGAACGAAAAAGCCGGAGTAAAGATCAACGGTCACCCCATTTGCAATATCTGATATGCTGATGATACCGCGCTCATAGCAGAAAATATTGACGACCTACAGAGATTACTAAACAAAGTGGTAGAAGCAAGTGAAGAATTTGGTCTGTCACTGAATACAAAGAAGACCAAATTCATGATAATTACAAATAAACGTATCAATAATATCAACTTACATGTAGGACAGAATCTCATTGAACGAGTACAAAATTACAATTACCTCGGAACAAATATTAACGAGTCAAACGAATACTCCAGAGAAATAAGAATAAGAATAGAGAAAGCCCGCAGTGCCTTTAATAACATGAAACAAATGTTGTGTAGCCGAAACCTAAGCCTAAAGCTGAAAATACGAATGCTTAAATGTTATGTTTTCTTGGTCTTGTTATATGGAGTGGAGGCGTGGACACTATATAAGCAATGTATGGGTAAGCTGGAGGCATTTGAGATGTTGGCGTACCGAAGAATGTTAAAAATCTCCTGGAAGGATAAGATAACTAACCAAGTTATATTAGACAGGATGAACAAACAAAAGGAGGTCGTATTGAGTGTTAAAATGAGGAAACTACAATACCTGGGACATATTACACGTGGGAATAAATATCAACTGTTACAACTAATTATGCAAGGAAATATTGAAGGTAGGCGCAGCATAGGTAGGAGAAGAATGTCATGGTTGAGAAACCTCAGGGAGTGGTTTGCTTGCACTTGATGATAGCCAACCTTCGTAGCGGAGATGGCACGTGAAGAAGAAGAAGGCTCCATTTTACTTGCCAGGTTTTGTTAATGTAAGTTTTTATTAATGTTTTTTATTATTATTTGTTATTGATAGTTTCTGTTGCTGCTTTATCAGCTGCTTCATTACCCTTTATCCCAACATGGGATGGTACCCATAAAAATGTTATGTTTTTACCACGTGTTTGGGCATTGTATAGCATGTCTTTTATTAGTGCTAAATTGGCATGAGTAGGATACATTTGCTTGACACCATTTAAGGCACTCAAAGAATCTGATATAATAAGAAAATTTATATCATTGCTGGTACATTGGTTTAGTGCGTTGAAGATTGCTTGCAGTTCTCCAGTGTATATGCTACACTCCTTGGCTAGACGGATGACAGAGGTGTTGTCTTCAAAATAGCTGCAGCAGCTACACCAGTGCTGCTTTTAGAGGCATAATAAAAATTAGTTTGAAATCAGGGTATCTGGAGATGGAAGACCGGAATTGTTGTTTTATTTCAGAAGGATTGTGTGAATGTTTGGGATAGTTAAGTAAGGTAAAATCTACTTTTGGTATTTGAACTTTCTATGGAGGATACTGGCATCTATTTGTAGAAGTGGCTTTCGATTGATGTATATCGAATTCAAATTGATTTAGTCGTTCATTGTAAGGTAAGTTTCTGAGGCAATAATTTGAGGACAGATTTGGAGGGTTGCTCCTTATTAGGTTTGTTATAAACGGGTTTTAATTTGTACTTAGATATTTAGTAGCACAACACATTGAAAAATATTGTCTTCTGAGAGCTAATGGCGGTTCTCCTGCTAGGACTTGAAGGCTGCTAATTGGCGCGGTTCTGAAAGCTCCGAAAACAGTTGAGAGTCGAATGTCAACTAAATGGTTTGTTATATGGTAATACATACTAAAGAAGTCTTCAATTAATAAAATTTTTGTGCCTTATTCATAATGAAAATGCATACATAACGTTGATAATATTTTTGAGGTCCCTTATTGGTACGGCTTTACTAGATGATCGTTAATTTCATTACATGAACTTTACTGTGCATTAAAAATGCATATCCAAAATTTAAAAGCATGTAATTTGTCTTGAAAAAGCAACTAGGCCCAATCATGACAACAAAATGCTCTCGTCTGCAGTAATTTCATTGTGAATTGTAACCCGTCAAACGATGGATAGTATTTCCTACGAGATAGCGTTGCTCAGAATAGAACACCTACCAAGAAGAATACCTTTTCTTGGTAGGTTAATCTTTTTAAGTTGATCCACCCACGCACTTTGTTAATTCCTGTAGATGGTGGGTAGGCAGTTTACTTAAATATTTTTTAAAGCCCTTGGATTCTTCGATATTCCAATGGTCTTAATTTTAAGGATCCAGAAGGATTGGACACATCGAAATTACATCAAAAGAGTTTTTTTACTTTGAGCTGCCAGTGTTCTGGTTGTAAGCATTCTGAAATTCAGATCCGTTTCGTCACAATTGAAGATTTGGTCTGAGGTAAGGCTATGCTCTAAAATGAGAACTCTCAATTTTAAATTAATCGGCTCAATCTTAGATGAATCAGCCGAAACTTTTTCACCCGAAATGTTCAGTTTTCAGATGTTATACCTCTTACTCCATCTGTCGGCCAACCATCACTTGCAGTAAACTTTTCCTCGCATTTCTAAAACCGTTTGTGAAATTCGACAGCCTTAGCTTAAAGCATTGGGCCGCTAATTGGACTTCACAACCCTCAAGATTATTCTCCATTTTTCGTAGTTTTTTGCAACAAACCACTTCCACCAGTCACACCCATTTTATTAACCCATTCTTTAATATCTTTTCGTTTACGTCTCCAATCTCCCACAGTCACTTCTGCAACATATAGATCAGAAGCAACCTTATTTACTGACTCACCCTTATCCAAGCGTTTTGTAGCACTTAATTTTGTTTCCAATGGAACCACTAGTTTACATTTTAAACTAATATTGCACTTCAAGTTACGTAAAAATACACAAGAAGAAGACATCAATGAACTTATAGCTGTTATGACTTAACCTGACGGATTAAGGAATAGCTGGAAAGGCGGCCAGTTAAAGCATAGTAGCTAGAACAATAACACTCGCTAGTAACACTTTGTTTTTTTTTTAATTTCCACCTAGGTTCATCCAAACGCTCGGTTAATCGGGACTCGGATAATAGCGAGTCTATTGTACCTTCAAATTCATTATTTTCCTATACACTTTCTAGAGTTTACCTGCTTTCTTTTCTTTGCTGAGCTAACTACAAAACGACAATGTTTCTTAGCATTTAACTCCTTCTAAGAGATGCAATATTGAACACGTTTTTACAGAAACTTATTTCTTGTTTGAGCTAAATTTGAATAATCAATTCTTCAATGTTTCTTTGACCCCATTGATTACATTAAACTTGCCCTTAAAGAAAATTTATTTATTTTTGTCTTTTTGCACTTTAACACTTTACTTAACTGTAACTACTCTTTTTGAGTAACTACATTAAAAGTTATAATTTCACTACAACAAAGTAAAAATCACTGTTTTTATTATATGTATTTACAAAAAATCAGTCTATAGAATCATCTTCCGCACTTGTCCAATTCCCCGACAGCACCAATTTACCATAACTCAACATACATGCGAAAATAAAATTTATTTGGGGATTTGCCGGCTGTTGTTTTATCGATAAAACATGAAAACAATGAAATGGCGAATGTTTTATCGATGAGCCGTTTACTGTTTGTGTTTTGAAATTCAGAGCTTGACCTCAGGCAAGCAGCGAGATAAACAATCCGAAAGAAATCAAGTGTAAGCATTCGTAAGCGCGATTGCAAAACAAGTAACTGTTGAGGCATTATAGACCAAATTATGTATGCATTTGGTAAAAATAGTAGACCAGGTAATGCTTGCATTGGTTCTGGATATTTAAAATTTAGATTGAATTGTAAAATCGTAGAAGAAATATACGTTACTGAAATGTAAATGTAAAACTATGAAAATCTGATCTTTTTAATACAGTATTTAATCAATCATATAGAACTAATATAGAAACAATTTTTATTTATGAACGAAAACGAGAAAGGCTTAAGAGGAAAAATCTGAGGTACCAAAAAAATGAGCTAAGTAAGTTGCTACTAACAATGAAATAACTAAATTAAACTTAATCAGAAAAAATATTTATATTCTGGTGATCTTATTTACATTTGCGGTTAGTGAATGGTTTACACCTTCATTTTTACATTGTAATACTGTAAAATCGCAGTGTCCTACGGATTTTCTAAATGTTAAAGTCCTTGTCAATAATTTCGCACGTATTGAAAAGTGAGATAACTCGAAAAAGGTTGGTCACTAAGGCAAGTTGCTGCAAATTTCAACGTGAGCTATACGCGTAAATGGACAATCAAACAAAGATGGTATCATTTTCACTCCATAGCACAGTTGAGTAATTCGAGATGGCAGAAGATCTCCACACAGTAATCAGATGAAATGTTGGTAGACTCTTTTGCCACAGCTCGAAAAGCTAGCGAAAAGTATGGAAGCAAGTGAATTGAAAAATTGTGAAGCTGCAAAGAAACCGTTTTTTTTAATGACGATCACAAGAGGCAACGAGTTGTAATTTGTAATAAAATTATAAACCGTGAAGAGAACTGTTGGTCTAACGTTGCATTTTCCTATGAAAACGTGTTTTAATCATATAGCAATGGTCAAATTAGAGAATTAAGTGAGATTTTAAGAGAGAGCGTTATTTGATGGTATTAAACTGTATAAAGCTCATAGTATGTCTGTTCGTTCGACATTCTAAAATGCGAATAAAAATCCTTATAGAGAATTCAATCTGAAAAACGTGAATTGAAACCTTATAAAGAATAGAACTCAAGGTACGTGAATTAAAACGTATAGATTTTTGGGTTAAAGTTATAACCTATATTATAGCTAATGGTCTAGGAACTATTATTGGATAAAAACAACAAAGATACAGTTAAATCTCTAGTAATATATTACAGAATTAGAATAGTAATAATTAGAATTGGTGCCTTTTCCGACCGACTGGTATAAACCAATCTACAAGTAATATAATCATTTAAAATTTTTGCATAGCAGCTTTGATATCGACCAAAATATGAATTTTTAAAAGTTTTGTGATTATCTAAAGACAAAAGATCTGATTATCTAAGCCTTATGTAAATATCAAGAGATTATATCGAATCAAGTATAATAGGTTTACAATTTGTCAATAGCTCACTACAAGTTTTACCCTAATTAGAAAACTGAAATAGAGAGAGGATAGGTAATACGATATAATAGTAAAAACCAACCTGAACTGACGGTTTAAGATGTTTTCGACTAACCCACCTTGTATCTGAAGAAATACAATACGGCGGTCTACCTTATAATCCCATTACGAAGGTATTTTGGTTACAGATGACCGACCAGTGTCGTAAAGTATATGAGTGAAACATTTATTTGAACTAAATAAATATATTTTTTAAATTGTATTTTTATTTTAATAAAACTTCTTTATTTTATTCAAAAATAAAAAGTTTCTTGCCATTTGTAAAAGATACATTTATTTAATTAAGGGGAAAGGCGCCAAATGTCGCCAGGCAAAATTCTCAATGTATTTTAAATGTATCCACATAACTTTTCATTTGTGCCCAAATGAAATCAATTGGATTTATTTCGCAGTGGTAGGATGGAAGTCTAAGGACTGTGTTGTTTCGCCTTTCCGCCATTTTGTCAACTACGTATCTCTTGAACTTAGATTTGTTTTGCTGAGCAATTTTTAAAAGTTCTGCTATTACCATTCCATCTTCGCAAGGCAGATACTTATTCTGCAGCCAGTCAAGAATATCCTGTTTTTTACACGCAGTCTTTGGAAGTCTCTCTACTAGTCGTAAATGATAAGGTGCATTATTTAATACTACAATTGAATTTGGTGGTATGTGTTCAATCATCTGCTCAACATACTCTTCGAAAAGATCAGCTGCCATCTCGTCGTGATAGTCTTTTGTGGTTTTGGACTGAAATTCAAACAAACCATGCTTAACTAATCCTTTTTCACTGCCAATGTGAGAAATTCCTAACCTACTGTCTTTACCAGAAGGTGGACAGATACCAGTAGACCAACCTTCCATAAAGGCTTGCCTGGAGCTTAATATATTTTTATCTGACCAAATTTTTTTTAGAGTATGACTTGAGTTTACCCACGTTTCAGACCTGGCCTGGTAGAAGATTGGCCTTCCTTCAGAACGGAATTTTCGTATGGATCTTAGATAATTTTTTCTCCAACATATTATCTCCTCCAGGTCAATCAACAGTGATTTTTGTTCTGATTTTTCCCACCGGAAATTTACTTCTTTTAAAACTTGCCACAATTTAGTTCGTCCGATATGAGGCAAATAGAAGTCGTCTTTATCTTGTAACATTTTGTTTAGGTTTGGTGTTTCATTTTAGAAAAAAAAAATCCATGAATTTTTCTTCGAATACCATTTTTGGCAAAGTCATCAATTTTAATAGGCCTTTTCCCTCTCTTTAAGTATTCGTTTGTGCTTGGGTTAGCTATACCGTGTTTTTTCTTTCTGGCAGGAACCTATATATAGTTGACTCCCCTACGCCAGTCATGTTGGCACAACTTTCGACTATGTTTGCGAAGAGGATTTGCGGGATTCTGAGAAACTTGAGCATCGTAAACATTCAGGACAATATTCTTCTCTCTTGATGAATAGACAGACTTACTGACTGTACGCAACAGTACCGGTGTAAAACTTGATGATGTTGATGATGAAGCCATCACAAACAATCCAACAAAACGAGCACGAGCTAAAGGAACGTATATGTTGAAATATATAAAAACATAAAAGAAATAATCAAGATGCTAATTACTGTCGTAGACGCGGAAACACCGACGAGCCGTAGATTACATGCGATCAAAAACGTACTTAACAAAAAAATTGTTTTCTTTCGTAATAACTTCATCCTTTCAAGTTAAGTTTCAAATATAAACTGAACAGACGAGGCACGTGGTCAAAGCCGATATCTTTATACCCATTATATTATTAAAAATCTGTGGAATTCCATCCTAATTACCTTGCAACGAATAGTACCTTCGGATATGAATTCCAGGTTTTCTAGTAAAGTGATTAAACGCGAAGATTAGTATTGAAATATCCAAAGAGATAAGGTATTCTTATTTATAAAATTGTTAATGGGTGAATTCCTATTTTTAATAATATAATATAATAACCAAAATAAGCCGTGAAAGTTTTAATTGTTTTTTTGCTAAATATATTAGTATTAAAAACATTATTAATATTAATATTAATTTTAATGAATAAACACCTCAGGAACGCCTATAATGATACAAATTTACGACCATTTTATGACTTTGAGGCACATTTCGTGCGACAACAATTTGTGAACGGATAATAGAAGGATAGTATGAATATACCCTTAGATGTTTTCTTCCCTTTATTACGAGACACCAAGCAAAATATGTAATATATTTATTTGTCCAAACAACCACAAATCGATAGATTTAAACATACCACCCGAACTTGTCGTCATAAAATCTTAGAAAACAAACAGACATTTTTCCATTTGATTATTTATCTTTCTTTAAAACCGCACTTCTCGAATTTAAAGATGGAAAAGTGGAAAGGAACATCAAACATTTCATTTTGATATTTTTAAAAGGAAATATACCGTCTTCTGGGGATTCCCCTTCGGCCGTTTCGGCAAATTCACGGCTTTCCAAGCGGTTTCTCAAAGATATTCCCTCGAGTTACATTTTTCCAATTGCTTAATTTATTCCCGTCATTACGTCGCTGGGTTTTGCAAAACGTTAAGACAAAAAGTTGTTCTTGGTGTGCTTGATGTATGAGGACGGTAAACAAGAAGTCTATCGATAGTTTTGTCAGTAACTGCGGTGGTCAATTGAGTTTAAAATGGGAGATAATAAACAAACAAATAAAAAAAATCTGCTGTGTAATTTTTATTATTGTATAGTCTAAAAGAGAACATGTAAAATGCTGTACATTTCCTATTAAAGCAGCACATAACATAACAATTTTATCATAAGCAGTTGGCTGCTAAGCAATCGTAAAATAAAATGTATTACCTTACCACTGGCATTTCTTTACAAAAATGTTCCTCGTATAATTTATCTTTAGTATCCAAAAATTTGTGGTGTTATCCGATAGTAGTTACGCTGGTAGTTACTCAATGCACACGGCGTGAAGCACCAATCAAAATATCAGAGATATATCTATAACGAATTATAAAAGCTTTTATTTGTTTCATGTGAGATGCATTGCACAAAGTTATCTAAATTCTCAAGGGAGAACAGTGTTACAGTTTGGGGAAATTTTCTAGACTGGGATTGGAGACAATGATTTTGGGGAGAAACCACAAAGAGCTTGGTCAATAGTTTTAAACGAATATTGTGAAAAAGAGGGAAAGTAAATAAAGAAATAATAAATAATTGTTTTGATAACTCGGAGATCTACGACGTTCTTTAAACTTTAATTCAAAAGAGAGTCCAAAAATCCAGAGAGAATCATGAATATAACCTTGTGTAAATGCAGATGGAGAGTTTCTATCTCCATTTATGTAATATTGAAAGGCAGTCCTAAGTTGATCGAGTTGGGTTTTTGGTGCACTTAATAGTATGAAATTAACTAATTCAAAATCAGGCTAGAATAAAAAGGGTGTATTTGATGACTGGCTTGAGAGCTACATTTTCTCCTGTATGCCAACAAAAACAAAAGTAGACAGATCTTGATAGGTGACAATATATCAGTATATATTTTAATAAAGACATTAACACTTTCAAGGGAACATAATGTTCCTTTAATATTTTTCAATCCAAACCCTACCCACTTACTGCAATCGCTAAATGTGGGATATTTTGCCAGTCTTAAGACATGCTGGCGTCAAATTTTAACCTAGAGGAGAGCAACCAAGAAAGGAAGAAAGACAGTAGCTATGCACAAATCGGTATTTTCTTAACTCCTCAAAGCAACCCTAGACCTGGGAAAGGATACTGCAGCTCATAATATCAAAAAGGGATTTGAGGCTTCAGGAATTGCCATTGATAGAAACAAGATATTGCTAAAACTTCCGTTGTATGCTCGACCAATCAGTAGAATAAATAAAGATATTAGAAAAGAATTAAATTTTTAATTTAATTTAATTTAATTTGATGGCAAGAGTGTATTTCGAAGAAATAAATCAGTATTATCAAAACAGAAGTTTAATTACTAGAAATACTAGAATATCAATAATAAGACATAAAAGGAAACATACGAGGTGTAACAAACCAAGATGGACCAAAAACACGAAGTGGGCCAAAATCACGAGGTAGACCCAAAATACTAGATTATAAGTTTAGAGTATCTATGATACTTGCAATCTATAAAAGAACAGATCCAACAGAACTGTTGAAGAAGTAGAATTTATTTTTGCAGTTAAGAGCAATGTGCAAGAAAATGAAGACAAGGTAAATCAAGAACAAATGCTGGATTGAAGACAGTCAGCAAATTTTGGAAGAAAACAGTATGGCTGAAATGATAGTTGAGGACTCAATTGGCTACAATTTTAACATTGATAATATAACAGTAGATATTATACTAGCAGAAAGGACAGAACAGAATCAAATCATCAGTAACGGAGAAAAACAAACAGTAAGTAGAATGAAGAAAAATACAGTTAATAAAATGCAGTGAAATAAACAAAAAACACAAGGCATAATCGAATGAACTAAAAAATCAGCAGAAAAGAGCGTCGCATTCCCCTCAATCATTCCCTCTGGGTAAAATTCAATGCAAAAAAGATCTGGCAGAAGCCATCAAACAGTTTCTTAATATATTCCTTCCACCTCTTCAGTTTGCCTTGGTTATTGACTATAATATTTCCTTGTTTATGTACCAAATCAGTTAAAGCTGATCTATATGGTCCAGTTATTCCCTGCACCTTTCTGCAAATAATAAAGGTGTAATTTTTTTTGCGGTTCTTCTATTTCAAAATATTTGCTTCAGTATTATTTTCCTTTTGTATCCAGGATTTTTGCTCTAATTTCCGATTGATTATATTGCATTCTTCAGTTCCATTAGTTTTAATATCTCATCAGTCATCCATTGTTGTTTGCGTTTATGCTACTGTCAATATGAATATGACAATTCAACTTCTTTCTTTTTCTAACATTACTGCTCGCAAAATATTATTCAATGAAATGTTAAATTTATTATATATAAATTTGTTGTAGATGTTTGGAACGTAAATACAGCTAAAAATACTGACTTTATAGCTTCTATAACATTATAATACATTATTAATTTTTAAAGTCGGGTTAATATTCCTAAAACTTATGAGAAGTTCCGACTGACGTTATTCAACAACAATTTTGGACTTGCGATTAAGAATCCTCCGCCACGTCCTTTAAACTTTCATGTTGTTGTGCTTTTTAGGACAAGACAGGCAGTCAAGGAGTATAACCGTAACACCCCAAGGGAAAACTAATTTAATGACAAAACTTTCAGCCGATTGTGACGTTTCCTTCCTCTTTGCTGTTGTCTGCTCTGCGTGCTGTTCTTTCACTGGCTCTGTTAAAATGTTTTTTATCTCTTCAAGTTTCTCATCTGTCAACGACGAAAACTAATGATGCTAATTTCGAACAAATTAATTTATAATGGTATTTTTTCTGAGCAGGAGATTTATTCTTTATCTCTTATTCCGCTGTGAGCCGCGGACCGTTTCAATGGGGTTTTTCATTAGTTTTTCTCGTAATTACAAATCTTGGCGCTCCTCACGATAAATTACGGCCATATTCTTGCCTTTTAATATTTTATAAAGGACTTTATTAAGATAAGTTTGCAAAATTAGAGCCATTTGAGAATTTAATCCACATATCTTTGAAGAACTAAAAAATCAAAAGATGATGGTATCATCATTAAAAAAATTGTTTTCTTATAATTTAGCTTTTAGATATTACTCTATGGGCCAATTGTTCGAACGCTAATCAAAACTTGATTGTAATCAAATATTTTCAAATCGAATATAAACTTTATAGGTTGAAATGTCAGTAGTTCAGATTTCTCTGTTCAGATGTCAAAAGGATTTTAAATCTAAATTAACATAAAGCTTTACATTATTTTGTATGAAATTCTGCCTTAATGATATTAATTATGTTAAGATGTTGGGCATATTCGAACGTAGTTATAAGGATCAGACCCGGCAAATCTTCCACCGGTCAAGTCCTCGTACTAACAGAACACATTTAAGAGGGCTTTGAAGAAAAACTTATAACCAGGGCTGCTTTCGTAGATCTGACAGCAGCCTATGACACAGTAAGGTACAAAACATTGCTTCGCAAATTATACGACACTTCGAATGACCACCATCTGGGAAAGGTTGTATATTCCTTACTGCAAAATAGACGTTTTTTCGTTATGCTGGAGGGTAAAGTAAGTAGGTGGGAAGTTAAAAAAAACGGCCTACCACAGGGAAGTGTTTTAGCACCAATGTTCTTTAATATGTACACAAACGACCAACCTACTCCGACCGAAACCAAACACTTTTTCTATGCTGAAGATCTTGCAATATGTGTTTAAGGAAATAGTTTTGAAGAAGTGGAGAAGAAACTCGAGAACTGCCTTAAAAACAATGACAGCGTACTACCTGCAAAATTCCAGTATTTTCCTCTTTCCCAGGTACAATGGACCGGCCAGTTTCTAGACTTTAAAATGTAGAAAACTATGATGATGTAAACTGTGACTATGGAGAAACACAGAATATGGAACGTCTTCTTACATGCAAAAACCGTCCTCATCGATGTACCATTGAAGATTTGTGGCTCGCCAACAAAGATGGAACCGACGTAGCCCTATACTGGGCCAAAATTTTATGAATGACACGACAATGTGTGGGCACGATAAAGTAAGTAAAGTAAGTCCTTTCCTTAATTTTCAAAAATTATTTAAAAAAATTAGTTATTTCTTGACCGAGTTTTTCTTGTTCTGTATATAATCTCTGCATTTCGATTACGTAAGTATATAAGTGTGACCTAAATTTAACTTTTAAAGTCTCAGCAAGATTATCTTGCACAACAACACAATGATCTTAACCTTGTTGACACGGCGTATTGTACAAATTAAAAAATGTAATATTATCACTTGTAACGAGAAAAATTTATATATAAAAATGCAAAATACGATATGGAGTTGAATTGAATAAACTCCAAATGTGTATAAAAATACCTATTTGTCACAATATTATGAAAATCAAATGTTTTAAGAAGTTCAAATTGTAGGAATCAAAATTATCGAATAAAGTTAAAATTAAAATTATGAAGATATAAGATTTGAATTAGCTGTAGACAAAATATTACTATTTTAAGTAAAAAAGTATGGAGAATAAAAATGTTTTAATTAAGTGTTATTAAATTTGAATCTTAAGTTTCTGTATTAATCGTTTTAATTTATAAAAAAAATGCACTGCTCTAAATGATAATAAATATTCAAAAACTTACAACTTTATCCCGATGTTCACTTTTATGTTCCTGCTTCCTTCTTAGAACTGCAACTGGAACTGGTGAGCTGGATCTCTGAATGCTGCTAGATTTTTCTGCTGAAAACTGGACATTCAAACTGCTGGAACAGTAGACTTAAGGACTGCTATTCAGGTTCTCTGGTCATCAAACGCTCTCGTAGGCTCCTACGCCCTATTTCGGTAATTTCTGGTCTTTTTACTTATTTTTTCTTTTCTCCACACTTCAAATTCGATCGTTGATGTTGTACGGAAATGGGAGACAGCTATTGAGCTCGCTAAGGGTCGTCTCCTTCGAAGCTTCAATTCAATTAACGCCCTTTTGATCTTATTTTGTCAAAGGTCCAATGGACAGATTCGAACGTACTTATGAAGTGCGAATCGTTTTATAATGCCCCTTTGTCCGCTTCTTCTCGATCGACAATGATTAATACAATAAAATGTTGAAGTTGTGAAGAAAAAAATTGGTTTTATTGAAATTTACTATTAATTACATTATATGATGTTGGTTAGGTAACTACCTATATTAGACTGCGACCGGAACGAGCTCAAATGCTCAATTTCTAATCTTACAAATAATGTATACCTCAGTACAGAGGTTATTGCTTCTATCATACTAACAAACTTTAATCTAAGAGCTTACAATACAATTTAATCTAGGCCGTACTTGCAACACTTAGGAAGTTCAAGAAGAAAAAATATATTATTCGACAATTTATTAGGGTTAATGGACTTTAATTATTAAAATATTACTCGATATAGTTTTACAAAATCTCAAATTATACACGGTGAAACTGTAAAAGATACTTCTTCTGCTTAACGTGCCCTATCAAGTCCCCTTGACGTTGGCGATTAACATGGCGCAACTGTCTCTGTCTCGAGCTATTCTACAGAGTTGCTCAGCTTTCTTTATTCCTGTCCACTCTCTGATATTCTTCAACCAAGAGGCCTGCTTTCTACAAATTCCTCTGCGTCCTTCGATTTTACCCATCATAATAAGTTGAAGAATATTATATCGGTCTCCCCTTACTACGTTCCCAAAATAGGCCATATTTCTACATTTGATGTTATCAAGTAGCTCGCGAGCAGCATTTGCTCTCTCAAGGACTGCCACATTTGTCAGCATAGCCGTCCATGGAATTTTTAGTATACCTCTGTGCAGCCACATTTCAAAGGCCTCCAGACGATTAATGGTGGATATTTTAATGTTCATGCTTCGATACCATATAAGAGGAATGACCAAATGTAGCATTTAACGATGCGCTTTAAAAGTTGAAGTTGCAAGTTATCATTACAGAAGATTGACCTCATTTTTAAAAATATCGTGCGGGCTATCTCGATTCTACATTTTATCTCTTGATCTGGATCTAGTTGTTCAGTAATATGTCAACCAAGATATTTAAAACTGAACACTCTTTGAATTATATGACCATCAACATATAATCGTGCATCTTGATGTGCTAAACGGCTAAACACCATGTGTTTTGTTTTTGAACAGTTTATGTTTAGGCCAAACTCTCTTCCCACTGTATCAATGGCATTTAAAAGGCATTGTAATCCATTCATGTCATCACTTAAAATAACTGTATTGTCTGCATATCTGATTGTATTTATTAGAATTCCATTAACTTTCACGCCCCATTCCAAATTATGAAGCGCTTCTTTAAATATTATATCTGAATATAAATTAAATAACAGTGGGGATAGTATACAACCCTGTCTGACACCTCTTTGTATTTTACATATTTCTGTTGATTTTCCGTTTATGCAAGCTGTCGGCTGTTTGACGCCAGTATAAGACATTAAGAAGTTTAAATAATGTGAGATTACAAATTAAGGGATTAATTTGTGATTGAACAGATGTAATTAATACAGTATTATTAATTAAAC
This sequence comes from Diabrotica balteata, assembly GCA_918026665.1. Lineage (NCBI taxonomy): Eukaryota > Metazoa > Arthropoda > Insecta > Coleoptera > Chrysomelidae > Diabrotica > Diabrotica balteata. The sequence goes on along the minus strand of OU898282.1, from coordinate 150,268,477 downwards.
GGATCGTTATAAGAACAAAATATATAGATTACACAGATATCACATGTCTTTCAGCAAATAGGTACACTTAATTAAATTTTATGTTTAGCTCTATATAAAACTGTAGTATTTTTTTTGCTAAACGTGGCAAATAATTTCTGGCGCAAGTATTTTCTTCTTCCAAATGAGTTGTACTCAAAAAATCGCAAACGTGCTCCACGTACTTTCGTTCCAGAATTAACTCATTTCTTAAAATCCTTTATTTCCACGAAAGTGGTTGTGGTATGTTGGCGCATGGCGTCACTAGTGATTAAATATGCATATTTCAATGTTAAGGGTAATGAATTTTCCGCAACATGTGCACTGAATATAAATTCCCGTGTTGTGTTCCGTCCCGTTGTGCTACAGGAATACTTTTCAGCGTACATGTATTTAATTAACTGAAATGAAAAGTTCGCTTTGATCGCTCCGAGATGGAAATATTGTGTCGCGTAATTATTTCGCCGGGATTTGCGAGATGTCGTGTCGATTAGATAAATTAATTAGAGATTTGTGTATGTAGATTAATGCTAATGGATTATTTTTTATTTGAAATGTAAAAGTAGCCATCAGGATACCTTTATATTTTTAACTTCAGTTCTAATTATATTTAAAATGAGTATTGAATTAACTACATCCATTTTTAAATATTTTTTATATTTTTTGTTCACTTCTTTTTGCGTTTAGCTTTTTCTTTGAAGGGTTTTCGATTAATAGTTCCTAAAAAAGAGGTATGAAGATGTATAAGAAAGAAATGGGTTCCTGAGAAGTACGTAAGGCACGTGAAGGATATGTATGTCGGATTGACCGAAGTATCAAGCTTCTACACCTACCTAAGGGAGGGGGATCACCAAGAAATGTTGAAGAAGAAGTTGAGGTATTGGAGAAGGACTATTGAAGATATAGGACTTAAGATTAGCAGATCGAAAACGGAGTATATGTGGTTGGTATGAAAAGTAATACGATCCGCTATAAACAGCTTCAAAATCAAATAAGAAAAAAAATTAGGGAGGCTAAAGAAACTTACTTCTCTGAAAAATGTAAAGAAATAAAAGAACTGCAAAACAGATATGGCAACTTTAATCTACATAAAAAAGTCAAAGAGCTAGCCGGAGCAGGAAATAGAAAACCCTCAAATATATTGAGCTATTAAAGTTGTTCAATGAGAAAAACCTGGACATAATAGTAGAACTGTTGAACGCTATCTATACTACGGAAATCATCCCTAGAGAAATGTTGACATCAGTATTTGTGTGTTTGCCAAAAAAAGTGAATGCCAAAGAGTGCAGTGACTATCCAACCATAAGGTTAATGTCACATACCTTAAAAATTCTGTTAAAAATTATCCACGCCAGAATTCACTCTAAACTTTAACTGGATATTAGTGACACACTATATGGGTTTCGCAATGGTATGGGCACCAGAGAGGCATTATTCTCCTTCAACGTGCTAACACAGAGATGTTTGGACCGTCTTCTTTGCGTTTGTTTTATAGACTACAATAAAGCGTTTGATAAAGTAAAACATGACCGACTCATGGAAATTAAAAAAAATAAAAACCTAGATGAAAGAGATTTAAGGCTAATAACAAACCTTTATTACAATCAACCTTATTATTGCTACTACTTACTAAACAATGTCCAGCAAACAGACAAAAAAAAAAAGAGTGGTAGGTGTTCAATGTTCACATGGGAAAAATCACGTCATTTTTCGTTGTATTAATTCCTATCATTCATCAAACCAATTTTTCAATCATTACTTTACTCCAACCCTTTCTACTTCCACTTCAACCCCACTCCATTAGAAATACAGACAGTTTGAAAACCGTAGATGTAAAAGATTCTCCCTTGCCTGCTGAGTTTCGCTAGCAGCAGACGTACTACCCTCTCTTTCTGTTGACTGCTGCTAATATCAGACATTTTCTCTCTCTCTCTCTCTCTCTCTCTTATAGTTAGTTAAAAAATATTACGAATACTCTTTTAAATCGTATGCAGACTCAAATGTAATCACAGTGTTGGTACCACGAGAACACGTAAACATAACGACAGCTTTCTGGTACGAAGAATAACCACAAGTGAAAGCCTCTAAAAACCGCGTGTGTGCAGCAGAAGTATTGGTAAGACTTTTTATAAACTGTCTTTGCCCCTATATTTGTTGTTTTGTTGTTATATACATGTTGTTTCTAGTAAGGATTAGATTTTCTTAACAAAAATACATTATTTGTATTTTGTTAACCATTTATTTTCTAAAAAATATCGTCGAATATATAAAGGGGACTACTTACGCAGACGAAATATTATAAATAAATTATACAATATGCATCTACAGTCCAAAAGAGAGCGGATATTCACCTTACTTAATCATTTGTCGATATTATTTACAAAAAAAGAGAGGTATTTCTATCTTGACCATTGTTGTTCAGCTATAGCTTTGAGTGTATAAAGAATGCCAGTGAGTAAACAACATATTCTCCAAAAACGCTTTTGAAGACAGTAAAATACTCAAAATAGCAGAAACTGCCTGGTAGACTCAGACCGTCAAAAATTATCTTTTGAAAAATATAAATCCAGTGCCAACTTATGTTTCGTAAAATATTCAATACACGATAAAAATTCCAGTTTCTCCCTATACCTAATGCGTTGGAATGCAATCAAAACAATTCGACTCGCAATGAGAAATCGTATCCCTCTCTCGCACCTCCTCTGGCGTTCACACACATAACACGTTCGAACAGATGTAGAAAACAATGGCAACACTATTCTAATGGGCTTAACCGCTATAAATAGCCCGAAAACGTATTTCTATTTCTGCTGCAGGTACACCTATTTAAAATTGTTTGGCATGTTTCGAATTGTTTTAGTTTCTTTTGCGCCACAAATAGACAGCCATCAATTGAGTTATTATACTGACGAACTCCAACTTTCAAAATAAGTTTGGAAATAGACACTTTCAAAAGCAATCAAAACGGTCGACAGTTTAAGTGGTCGACATGAATATTGGCTTTAAAAACAAAGATATGAGTTACAGAAAGAAATATAGATAGCGAATGCAATGGAAAATTTCAAATATGCGTTATTCCTAAACTTAAAAATAATATTAAATATGCAGTAAAATAAGAAGCTCTTCCTTAATGTATTTCCAAATATTGGGTTGCTTTCTTGAAATGTTATTTTGAGTATGTCCTTCTATTATCTATTTATTTGAGCCAGAAGTTCTTAAATTGGAAGGTTTCTTTGACTTAAGCCTAGAGAAAATATTTCTTTTTATTATCACTACTACTTACTTTTGAAAGTTGGCAACTCAAGTGGTAATTGGAGCTTGGGAAACTATAGCACGAAGTATATCTGCAGGTATACCGTCAAACCAACTCCTTAGGTCCATTAACTATAATTTTTTGCGCCTTTCTACTGACTGTTTACACTGTGTTTTACTTTTTACTATGAGTCAAAATAGCTTGTGTCTTTCACCTTTTACTGCATAATTCGTAAGTTTAACTAGCTGTTGATATTAGCTTATTCGTTCATTTCACTATAAGAGTTCTTTTTGATCTTTTTTTTTAAATTAACACTAGAACACTAACTATTCGCAAAATGTACGAACGCTTTTTTTGAGATTTAGCTTGTGATTAACAATTTAATATAATAAAACCGTAACATAGTTTCGAAACATAATTCAGATTTCTGCTTTAATCTGTGCTTTCTAAAACTTGCAAAGCAAAACAGATGTTAATGAAGGTGTTAAAAGAGACATGGGGAATCTAAAATTTGCACTACATGTCTTTTTAATTAAGCAGAAATCCTAAGCGAATTGGTTTCTTGTACTTATACAGAGTAGATCCGAATAAAATGAAAAAGACAGCAAATATTTGATTTCACGCAAACAGCGCCTTCGTATCTGTTAATACGTATTTCTACATAATAGGTCTCATCAGAACAGTTATTGAAAGGTGTTCTCAACGTGAAAGATCAATATTTTCTATCTTTTAAGAAGCAAAACTAAAAGGGCTTCAATACGGACGCAATAGCGACATCTGATAATAAAACCGTAAAATAGTTTCGAAACACAATTCAGATTTCTGCTTTAATCTGTGCTTTCTAAAAATTTCAAAGCAAAACAGACGTTGATAAAGGTGTTAAAATTTTTTTAGCGGTTTTTTTGTTAAAACTATTTCATCAAAACTATAAAAATCTTTTCGTGACATTTCAACTACTGCAAATGGATTTTTTCTGTTTGATTTTCTCACAATTTGAAACCATTCTTCTGGAGAAAACACTTGCTTAACATATTTTTTATGTTTTTCTATTAAAGCAAAATCTCTATCTGAAGGCAAATAGGTGTGCCCAGATACTAGAAAGCGATGTTCTATGGTTTTATAAAATTTTTTAGTATTTTCAGGCAAAAATTTCGTAGCTTTATTTGTATCTTTTGCAATAACATAACAATTTAAAAATATTTTATAGAGTCTATCATGCCTCTTACTTGGTTTATTAAATTGATTGTGATATATTGAAACTTTACTGACAGAGTAGAAGAGACCTTCTAAGAGGACAGACACATATTATCGACTTTAAATAAAAAATTGCTAAGGAGACAGTCGGGACACAGCAAAACAAAATTAGTAACAAAATATGGTGGAACTAAGAAATCGAATATATGGTAAAACAGAAAAAAGAACAGCATCCAAAATGGCTACATACAAAAAATACTGAAGACCATCAAGCTTACAAAAAAACCGATATACAATTACGAAAAATGATAAAACAAGAAAAGAATAAAACGTGGGATCAGAAATGTCAAGAAATCAATACATACATTGGAGGGAATCAATGTACAGAGGTATGGAATTTTATACAATCAGTAAAAAATACAGAAAAAGACAAAGCACACATACACACCATAAAACCAAGACAATGGAAAGATCACTATGAAAGCTTGCTGAAAGAGACACGACAAGAATACCTAGCGAACTTCCCAACAGAGTCAGTACATATACAAGGAGAGGAAGCGAGGGTAGACATCGAAACAGTAAGGAAGGCTGTAATGACCCTAAAGAATGGTAAATCCGCTGGACCTGAGAAAATCTATGCTGAAATGCTTAAGAATGGAACTCATAAACTATTTGGAAACTTAACTTATGTGATCAATCAGTGTCTAAATGGACACCCAGTACCAGAACAATGGAGAACGACATACATGTCCTCAATACACAAAAAGGGGAACAAAAGGAATTGTAATAATTATAGAGGCATATTGGTAACCAGCACCCTGAGCAGACTGTATGGACACATTTTAAGAAGTATGATCGAGGAAGAATATAAGCACAATGAAGAGGAAAAACAAAGCGGGTTCCATGCAGGAAGATCGTGCACCGATAACGTATTTTGTCTTAAACAAATAATAGAAAAAAGATCGGCTAAGAATCTAGAAACTCATGTTACTTTTGTAGACCTGCAAAAAGCATATGACAACATCTCCTTAACAAAATTGTGGACAACGTTGCAAAGATCTAACATCAACCACACATTGATAAATGCTGTACAAGAACTTTATAGAGACTCAAAGGCACAGATAAGAACAGGAAAATATTTAACGGAATAATTCCTGGTTACAAAAGGCTTACGACAGGGATGCTGTATCTCACCAACCTTATTCAAGATATATGTTGTAGCAGCAATGGAAAGATGGAAAAGAAAGGTGCATAGGATGGGTATAGTGCTTAGCAATGAATGTATATATACACTCCAGTTTGCTGATGACCAGGTAGTACTAGCGACCGATAGGGAAGACATGCAGTACATGCTTAGAAAACTGATAGAAGAATATAACGACTGAGGAATGAATGTCAATACAACAAAAACCAAATATCTTTGTATTGGAAACGAGTCAGATAACATAGACCTCGAAAACGGACAACATATTTCCTGCTGTCAGAGGTATGACTACTTGGGTGTTGCCTTTGACAATACAGGAACTGATACACGGGAAATAGAAAAACGAATCACACAAGCAAAGAAAGTCTTAGGATGTCTTAATGGTATACTGTGGAGTAAAGAAATAACGAAAAAAAAAAATTAATATATATATATATATATATATATATATATATATATATATATATATATATATGAGACCATGATTAAAACTACTCTTCTTTATGGCGCTGAAACATGGAGAATTATTGAAAAGAACAAAAAGCGAATAGAAGCAGTAGAGATGGATGCAATGAGAAGATCTTTAGGTATCTCCAGACGAGACCGAATCAGAAATGATGTAATAAAACAACGTATGGGAATAGAAGGAAATATAACTCAAGATATAGAGAAAAAAACAATTACGGTGGTATGAGCATATTCAACGGATGCCAGCAACAAGACTCCCTAAAAATAAAAAATTGCGCATATCTCTCCTAGACGCAATCAGTCTATATTAAATAGTCTAAATTCCAATTGTATGTACAACAAAATATATCTGGATGATAATTGAAAATCTGTTTACTAACATACAATAACCATTAAATATTTCCCATAATAAACTTCAAATGTATTTTATGTTTATTCCATACATTTCCTGTATGTATATACGACCAGTTTATTTAAACATACCATACAATCACTAAATCAAATCAATAATTATCCACACATACATCATCACCTCGTAAACATTTTTAGCTGCTTGTTGGCACGTAACTGATTACCTGCCACTATAATAAACTATTTTTAAATTGATCAGCGAACAACGGCTAAAAGATATAAATGTCTTGTTTAAGCTTCTGAGGTTATTTACATTAAATTTTAATATCCTCGTAAATAAATATTAAAATGTCAACAAAACGTATAAACGAGTGGCTTTTTGTTGAGACAATGATAACTCAAGCTATCAACGAATGCGAAAATGTGGAAAGAACGTTGTGGTTGAGATGCTTTAGAGTCAGTGGCAGAGGTAAACTGTGAAAAATAATATGTAGATAGTTAAAAGGCCTACAGAAAGAACTATTCCAACAAATAATGCAAAAAATATTTCACGAGCATAGTACCAGTAAAATTTCACAAAGAATTTTACATGACAGTGGAGATGTTGGTCAAAGAATCTTTATTTAAGAAATCCAGAAGATCTTAATCAAACTAATACAAGCAAAAAACACCAGGGACTGATAGAATGTAAATAAAACATATAGACATTAGGTTGGAGTGAAACATGAAGAATTTTTTTTTTATTTTTTATTCGAAATGTAATAGCGCGGAAAAGTTGCTTACTGCATAGAGGAGTACCATGTTTTTTTTTTATTTTTTTCTACTATTTCATCTTCAGGGTTGTACAGGGTGAAACAAAAAAAATAATAAATTTTTTTTTCTAATGTAATAGCGCGGAAGCTAAATATATTAATGACTATTAGGCTTTTTACCAACTTTTATAGATTAGATTAGATTAGATTAGATTAGATTAGATTAGATATTAGGCAAAGATTACCTGTGCCAATACCGGATTCTTCAAAAAAATTTAGTATAGATGTGGCAATATGTCTTCCTGTACCTGATGTTGGAGTAATGTGATTTAGATATTTAAAACCTGGTTCTTCAAGTAACGAAATATGTTCTTCGGTTTTTATCTTGCAATGAAGTTTATCTCCAACATTTTCTTGGCACAGAGTTTTATTCTTTCTGCATGAACTTTTTTACTCTTAAATTATAAGTCTCATTACGTTTTTGTTTTGGATATCTGATGAGAGTTTGTTACTTACTCAGGATATCACGAATTAATCGAATAATACGATTGCTTGATGCAGTGGGAACTAAGGCTTTTTCCCAGATGGCTTCGGTTTCACTGGTAACTAATTAAGAAATAACTAGAACACTAGTATCCTTGCCGGAATACATACGTTTTAGTTCATTTCTAATAAGTAGATATCGCTTCATAACATCTTCATGTTGACAACTTCGATAGTTGACAAAACATTATAAGGTATATTCGCAGGTGGACCAAATATAGTACCCCTAGTGTACCCACTACAATTAGTAGTACCCCTAGTGTCTTTCACTGGCAAACTCATTACGTACCGATTAATGATTACAATATCTACGGCTATCACAGTGGGACTAAAGATTGAGCTAACTTCTTCTTATTTCCTTTGTCGAATCGATCTAGCAACAGGTCAAAAAACGTTTTACAGAAAAAAATAATTTCACGGGAAGCCTTTACTAGTAGCTTTATTTAATAAAAATTAACTGTACATTATTTGATGAAATTTTTGATGTGTTTTATTTCCAAAAATATTGGTCAAAATATTTACTTGGGTGACAGATAGAGCTCTAATAACATTATTTTTAACTAAAATAATAGAAAATAATTAACATCGATAAAAGCAGCTTCTTTTATTTATTAAAAGTAAAAAATAAATAAAATCGATTTTTCTTGATTTTTTTCTTTTTTTGATGCGCAGTAGAGCCCCGAAGATATTTTTATTTTCTACTGAAATTTTAGCAGCAAGTATACTATAGGTAGGGTCAACTTTTCGCAGGTATTACATGTCAAAAAAAATATCGATTTTTTCGCTCCACTCGAATAAACATGTCATTAAAGAAACAAAAACAATAAAACGAGACTTCGTATTTATATTAAAATATCAACATACTTTGTTGCTACTTAAATACAACTTAGTCATTGGACGAATTAATTCGCTGGTTGGGGTCTTTAATATTATGACCCTTACTCTACCGTTAGAGCTGGATATTATTTTAATTATTCCAGCAATGGACTAATTCAGAGGAGCAGAATTATCAGTTGTTAATAAAAGGAAATCATTATCTTTATCATCTGCTCGTGTTTGGGACCATTTGGGTCTACTATGTAACCTACTTAAGTATTCCACGGACCAGTACTTCCAAAAGGATTGCAGGATTTGAGTGCATCGTTGAAAAAAAAATTAAGTCTATTGTCAGGTAAATTAATCAAAGTCTTTTCAGGATAAGAGGTAAGATTCTACCCTATAAGAAAATGTCCAGGAATGAGACATTGTAAGTATGGGGGTTCGCAAAACAATTGCGAATTAAGAATGTCATCAATTTGTAAAAGAATAGTGCTGAGTTTTTCGAATGTTAAGTGTGCATTACCAACAATGTGGTGGAGGTGATATTTGGCACTATTAATCGCAGCTTCCCAAATACCACCCTAATGGTGACTATAAGAAGGAATTAATTTCCATTTTATGAAATTTTCCTTAGCGAATTTCTGTAAATCTTTTGTGAAAGAAGGAGTTTTGAAAAAGGTGTATAAATCGCGGAGTTGATTTTAAGATCCAGTAAAATTAATAGCGTTGTCAATGGATATTAATAAATAAAGTCCTCGAGTGCCTGAGTCCTTCACCAAAGTCGAACCCAACCTTCTGAAATAGGCGAAATGAGGCGACATTTAATATCAAAAAAGCAGTCATAATTTGTTGAAAAGATTTGACATGAAACCAATAACAATGAGCCGCAACTCCTTCCTAAATAAACCAAATTCGCTGCTGTTTTTCCCAGTTATCTTGATGTTCATTGTCAACAATTCGAAATATTAAAGTATTAGAGTTTAATTGGATCTCTCAACCATTCCATTCGACTAAGGTCGCAAGGGGGGGTTCTGGACCTGGCGAATTTCTATGTAACTTTTTGCGGAGTTTTTGGCTGCCTTGTACTTTAATTAATGAGACAAAACTCAGACCATGGCCCAGAAAGTAATCTGGGACAATATGATAAGCTAGATAAGGCAAGCTGTAGTCGCTTCACCAAACCAAATTCACCAAATTTTTGCTGTCTGGATTTTAACTTGAGTTTGCTAGGCTTGCTGGAGATGTTTGTCACCATATCGCGTTACTAATTGAGACACCAAGTTGGAAAAGTTCTTTAGCTATTCCTCAGAGGTGGTCTTTAAGATATTTATCGTTTTTTCTCAAAAGGAAACTACAACTAGAGTGACAGTACACGAATTGTCTTTTAGCTGGGCTGGAATGACATCCGAATCGAAGAATAGTTGCAACATTTGACTGACTCATTACTTCAGCTACATTTTCCCTTAATTTGCAGTCAAATTACTGCATCCTTGTTTGCAGTTGTGAGGTAGTCTCATTCACAGCTTCTTAAATCTGGGTAAGAAGTTAAGTTTGGTCTCAGCAGCTGCGTCTTGTATCTCTGTGTATGTAAGTTCTTAATTGGTTTCCTGTATACTCATCTTGAGCTTTGCCAATTTGACGACCATATCTTCTTTAAGACAACCTAACTGTTCCATGATTGTAGCTTGGATTTCTTTCATGAAATTCAGATTTTATTGCAATTCAGCCTGGCTGTCTTTTAGATGTTCTTGCAAAGCAGTCTGGTTTTCAGTTACCTTACTTGTTAAGTTTTCTTACAATGTATTCAATGTACAATTATACAATACAACAATGTTACAATATACAATGTAAAAATTAATTATTTGGCAAAACACCCCGCCCCTTAACTGTCCTCGCGTAGGTTTTATAAAAAATATCATTCTATGACACTTCTGTTTTAATGGTAATTATAAATATCAACAGCTGTCACTTAATTGTGAGTTATTCTAGTTATAAAGACACGTAAATCTGGATAAAAAAGGTTTGATCCTTTTATATCAACAAATACCAAAGAATGCATTTAAAAAAGAAATATATTGGTATATGCAATAAAATCATAATACTGTTTGCTTGTCTTATAAATTGTAACATTAACATAAAATAATAATAAAATGGAAATATATTTAAATGCAGGTCAAGGATTATTAAATAAATAATACTCACATTTCTAGCGCCATAATTAAGACATTAAAAAAGCACTTTAAACCACAATTTATAATTATATTCCTATTATCATTCATTCAATTCCAGTTCTTGAACATGCGATAAAACCATTGAATATTTTTATTATCCATAAAATTAAAGTTTCCTGTGTCACGTCAAGCACAATGCAATTCAAATTAACGGAAAACTATTTTAAAACCGTTTTATGTGGATATAAAATCATCACAGTCGTTTTTAAAATAAACCTTAATGTCATAAGAGAGAAATGAAAAGACAACAGTATAAGTTGTAAGCTCTTTGGAATGATTTGCATAGTAAAAATATAGTTATCTCCATTTATGTATCTGGATTGTTCGTACCTTTCTTGATATTATATTCATGTTAATATTAAATAGCTGTAGACTGACGACTCTTAAGTTCTCATTATCATCAGACTTAGAAATTAGGTCTTTCTGAGGTATAGAGCTTCAAAATGTCAGTTTTTAGTCAGTTAAATTTTTAAACAACTTTATTTTAAAAGAGAAACATAAAGAAATGAAACATTTGTTTGAAACTGTAAGTACTACAGTCTTTTTTTATTAACTTTTATTGAGCTAGTCTCAAAACTATTATATAAAAACTCGCCACAAAAGCTTTCGCCACACAGTTCATTTATCAATTTCTAATCACAATATTAAAACAATCAAAACATACATGTATTTATAGTTTGGCTTTATTAGTGAAACAATGCTTATTTTTGTAACAATTGGAGTCGAGTCAACGCTATTGTAGTATTTACTGACAGAAACAGGACCGGCTTGAGCTTTAATAAATCCACATACTTTAAAATAAAATGTTATTGAGGTTACTGTCATAGTTACATAACCTTAAAATGTTGTAGTCATAAAAGATCTTTACAGTGAAATGTATTAAAATGTTTAAAGTAATGTTTTTGTATGCCCTATTTAAAGCATCTCGTATCTCACCGATTTATATACAAAAAGTGACTGTATATGATTGTAATAAAAAAACTACGAAAAAAAAGCGCAAAAAAAGTGAAGACGTTAAAAAAAATTAAAAAGCTTTTTATGCAGCATTTAGTAGTATTCAAACATTCCAACAACTATTCTTTTAAAAGTCAAACAACAAGTATGCTTTTGAAATCGTAGGCTTCCACGGCCAGAGTCAGAATTATAGTTTATTCGTCTTCCGGGTTTGAACCGTGTCATTTGTGAGTGTTCGAGTCTAAAATTCACAATGGAAGTAGAAAATAATCGGTCCCTTCCCTTTCTCGATGTGTTAGTCACCTCCAAGCCCAATGGCCGATTAGGTCACTCTGTTTATAGAAAAAAGACTCACACGAATCGTTACCTACATGCTTCATCACACCACCATCCTGCCCAAAAGAATTCTGTGATCAACTCTCTCATCCATCGGGCCATGTCAATTTCTGAACCCGACAACCTTTGAGAAGAACTTGGCCATCTGCAAAAAACCCTTGTCGCCAACGGTTACTCCAAGTCCACAATTCAAAATATTACACACCGACATCTACATCCCCCTTTACACCCTAAGACGACAAATTCAGAATCTTCGGGTAATACTCCTGTGGCTTTTCTTCCGTATATTCGAAATGTCACTCATAGTATTGGCAAAATTCTTCGCAAAGAAGGTATCAGGACTACTTTTCGACCACCCAAGAAAATCTCACAATATCTACCCTCTCCTAAGGACCCATTACCGCCCCTATCTTCCTGTGGTGTCTATTCTATTCCTTGTTCATGTGGACATGTGTATAATGGCGAAACTGGTCGTTCCGTCAAAACTCGGATTCAAGAGCATCAAAGATGCATTCGATCAGGTCTTTTCTCCCATTCTGCAGTTGCAGAACACTGCCAAGAAACCGGTCATTCCATATTGTTCGAAAAAACTCATATTATTTCTAAGAGCCCCTTCTTTTATTCCAGGAAAATCCGCGAATCTCTAGAGATCCGAAAAAATCCACATAATATCAATCGAGAGGAAGGATACTACTTGTCTCCCATCTGGAATCTTAGTCTAGAGCCGCCGTCCGGTCCCGCTTCCACGATGCAGCCACATGATTGGCCAGCGCGCGCTTCTTGACGTTCGCGCCACGGAGTGTGCCGATACGTCCCGACACGACAGGTCACTGCGACTATAAATAGAGCGGTAGCGGAGTAATCGTCGGATTCACTCCCCGCCACTCGACGCGTTAGTGTTCTAATCTGTTGGACGTGAATCCATGTCCTGGCATTTGGTTTTCACCTCTGGCTGCGTTGAGTAGTTGAGTTACTGTGACCAAATGCCCATCTTGGTAGTTAGTATTTACCTCTGATTGCGTTGAGTAACTGAGTTACCGTTGCTAACTACCCATCTTCCTGTCTTTTGTTTTCTTTTTCTTTTTCTTTGTTCTCCTGAAGAAGCTACATACAATTGTAGCGAAACGTCGAGATGAATACACTTTTGGGTCACTCACAAATGACACGGTCCAAACCCGGAAGACGAATAAACTATAAAGTATGCTTTTTATAAAGAAAAAAGAATGGGAATTTTTTATTTAGCAAAATACATTATGTTGTTTATACATTAAAAACTAAGAGGTTTTGGCTGATTTCTTTTATTTAATATATGGTACGTGACTTCATCTATAGATTGACTAAGACCGCTTCCCAATCTCCATTCACGCCTGTTAACCCTGACAATGCCATTTGGACTTTATCAAGCCATATTGTTTTCTGTTTGACTCAGTTTTTTTTTGCTCAGATGTCTGCCAATCCACTATTATTTTCAGTTAGTCTGTAATTCTCTGTACATGTACTAAAAACGGTTCGAAGGACCACTGGACAATTCGATGTAAATATCTGTTTATTAAGTTTTGCAGGTTTGCAGGTTGAATGGACTCTAATTATTAAAATATTACTCGATATGTTTCACAAAAAGTTTCAATACACCGTGAAAATATAAAACGTTAAGAAGTTAAGAATAATGTAAGATTACAAATTTATTGATTAATTTAAGATTGAACACTTCTATGTTCCAGAAATGAACATATTGTTTTAAAATGTAAAATAAAAATGTAATTGTTATGAGGTTGAATGCTCGAATAAAAGCAATTATATCAAGCACAAGTTTAATCAAATCTTGCCCAAGTACTTTCGCTTAGTATAGCATCTTCAGTGGCATTTCATCAAATGTGGGCTATCCAGCAAGCGTAGAATGTGATGAATATGAATGATAACATAAAATTGTACAAACACTAGACTAAAATAAGGACAAACAGTTTAAAATTAATTAAAATAGTCCTACGCTCTACATTATTTGGCGGTAACAGGAGAAATAATCAATTCTGTCAATTTTCTGGAATGAAATTTGCATGTCAATAGTGTTGATTGAACCAAAGCTTAATAATAAAAATATTAAGAATTATTAGAAATAATTTCGTTCATTATTTTTCAACCAAAAAAGTTTTTTGTCTCTACTGAAAATTTCCATTTGGGCACTTACATCGTTATGGTTTGGCACCTCTCAGTTGTTATAGCTCGTCTAGAAACAGTCACTAATGGTTCTAATCAATTTCTTTTCCGTTACATTTAATTTATTTAAATGTTCAATATCGCATAACAAATACTAAAACCCATATCAACGAAGTAAGGGCACAAGTACTAAACTTTTGTACACCTGCCTTGTTAACTGTCGATTTTTGTCACATACTTTCAGATGCGACTTTTATATGATATTGTTCTGATTTTGAAATAAGCCACGACCCTGTACATCCAAACGTCATCTTGTGTCATGTTCGGCACAGCTGGCAGCATATTACGTGACAGAAACTCAAGGCATTGTCTTCAGCGGCACTCGCGTCTATTGCCTGGCGACTTACCAACAATTTTAATTGTGTCGTCAGACAGTTAGTGTTGTTGTTGTAGCGTTGACTTGTCGTGTCGTAACTAACAGACCGGCCGTGCGTTGTTGGGACGTCGTTGCTCTACTCCAAACGCTACTAGTAGGTGAATTATTGGTCGAGATTATTCGATACATGGCTAAGGAGGAGTTCTGGGCTTTCGTTTTAAATTTGTAGTACAGACGATATCCAGATTCTGGTCGTGTTTCTTGTAAAAACTATTTGCATTGTATAAATTAGCTCTAATTCTAGCAGACAGTAGGACAGTTCCTATTTATTATGTGATATCGGATACTGTTTGTTGAATTTCAAAAAACTACTACTCATTAATAATTGGAAAGTTATATTACGAAGAGATTTAATATTTTATTTTTAAGTATAGGGACTAAAATAAGTAACGTAAAAGTTTATACATGGAAATAATCCAAAAATAGTTTTCACAGAGGTCAATTATTTAAATGAAGTCAGATTTTAGAAAAATCTGAGGAATATATTATAAATCACCTAAATCTATAGCAATATTAAGAGTAGACGTAATGTTATCATGTCTGTAGCCTTTATCTTCTTAGATAACTTCTTTGATACAGCCGATAATATTCTTTGACCGCTTCTATTCATTTAAATGGAGAGGAAACAGAATTTAATTCTTGTATTCTCTGAATTCCCTACGAAAGAGAATAATATTCGTTTTATCTCAGCTGCAGACTTCGCTTCATTTGATCATATCACATTAGTTGTCTCGTTTCAATTCTGTCTAAACTGGAATATGTACTATTTGTCCTCTTTTTAATATCTTCATTCCTGATATGATCTTTTTTGGATTTAACAAGCGTTCTCCTTAGAAAATCCATTTCTACTACTTTTATTTTTTTTTCTATCTTTTTGCGTGATCTGTTAAACTTCTGCCCCATAAGTCATAATAGGCTCTACCAAGGTTAAATAAATTATCAATTTCGTTTTTTTGTCTAATATCTTTGGACTATAGTAGAGAGTTTAAAATGTTTACTGTTTTTTTTTCTGTTGTGTTCTGTTTTCGATGTCTCCTTTGGTAGTGCCTTCCTTAGATATTATAAATACGAGATATGTAGGTACAGAGTAAGTCATAACTATTGGGACATAGACTCAGAACAGGTTATTTGGACCAAAATATGGCTATTGGGCTAAATAAGCCTTAATAAAATGTTTCTGAGAAAAAAGATACAGGGTGTTAAAGTTAATTTTTGTTTTTCGTTTTTTGCTAATAGTTTCCCTGTGTATTTATAAGTTGCTATCAAAATTGGCACAGAGGCATAATCTTAGACAAGAAATAGTATTTTATTTACAATTTCACTATCAAATACCATTAAAAGAATGTCAAACATGAAAGTAACTAGAAGGATAGGAAATGAGGCGGAAATAATATTAACTATTAAAAGACGAAAACTTGAGTACTTGGGACATGTGATGAGAGGGCAAAAATACGCATTATTACAACTTATTATGCAGGGCAAAATTCGAGGAAAGCGAAATGTGGGAAGACGAAGAATATCCTGGCTTAAGAACTTAAGGGAATGGTTTGAATGCAGTAGTGTAGAACTTTTTAGAGCGGCAGTCAACAGAGTCCACATAGCCATGATGATTTCCAACCTTCGATAGAAGATGGAACTTAAAGAAGAAGAATCAAATACCAAACTAATAAATAAAGTTGCAACTAACGTAAGATTACTCTATTAATGAGATATTCCCCATATATAAGACTATTCCCCATATCTTCCTAAGACTTTGTTATTGTCTTCTCTTCCTACTCTGCCGTTTAAATCTCCTAATATAAGGATTTCACAGTTTTCTTTAATTTCAGGAGACTATTTCATTCATCTTGTTGTAGAAATCCTCTTTACTTTTTAGATATGCATCTTCATTTGGGGCATACACTCATCATTACACTTGTGCTCATTCTTTTTTATTTCCAGCATTAGCAGTTGTTCATTTACTTCAGTCCACGATTTAATATTGTTTTTTTAAATTAATTTAAAAACAAGATTTTTTTGAATGACAATAGAGACTCCTCTCTTAGCTCTGTTATCTTCACTCACTCAACTGTAGATATGTATATGTTCTCCTATCTCTTCATTTCGTTTTGCCTCTTTCTTGGTTTCGGTAAGAATACATATATCTCCTATGTAAGTCCTAGTACATTCCATGTAGCCAATATAATTTTCTTTTCCGTTGCATTCGTCGTCTTTGTTTTGATCCATCCTTTGTGTTCCGAGGTTTTTGGTCGAAATTTTCAGCATTTATTTCTTTTGACAAGGGTCGAGTTGCTAGCCCATCGGCTAAACCCTCCTCCTTTATACGGGCCTCGGATCGGCACCGGCATTTACTGAGCTACTCAATCCACCCAGCACTTACCGAAGGCGGAGTTACTAGAGGCTTATAAAGAGATATCTATCTATCTAGGAATTCTACTTCTATAGAAGAATTCTACGCGTGTCCTAGACACAACATAGAACCAACCTGTCAATTCTGGAAGAGCTTCATATAAAAGACAGGCTACTAAAAAAAGTAAACCAAGCATACCTAACTTACTTTGGCCACATAGCTAGAAGAACGGGCACCATGGAACTATTGGTAGTAGAAGGTAAGGTAGAAGGCCGAAGACCAAGAGGAAGATCTCCAATACGATGGGTGGACCAAATGAAGAGTTTGGTGGGAAAATCCCTACATGAAGCCGTCTATATGGCACAAGATCGCAGTCAATGGAGACAGCAGACTAATAATATTTAGGCTGTCACTACGCCCTGACAAGGGCTAAAGGATTGAGGAGGAGGAGAGATCAAAGACATGCTCCAAGAACTGAATGACATACTACAAGAAACTGGGCTGGAGATAAATTTCGAGAAAACCAAAATGATGACCAATATGGTTCCCAGCGAAGAGATACAGATCAATAACAACAAGGTAGAATTAATCGATAAATACATATACTTGGGTCATGAAATTAGAATAACCAGAGACAACCAAACCTGCGAGCTAAATAGACGAATCATGTTGGGATGGGCGGCATATGGACGGATGAGAGACATTTTTAAAACAAATATCCCAATTCACCTGAAAAGGAAGGCATTTAAGCAATGCATCTTACCAGGCTTGACCTACGGAGCAGAGACCTTAACTTTAACGAAAGCTACTGCCGAAAAACTGAGGGTAACACAAAGGCGAATGGAGAGATCAATGCTGGGCCTGACCTTGAAAGATCGCGTAAGAAATGAGGAGATACGCCGACGAACTGGCGTAGACGATATTATACTGCGAATCAATAAACAACAGTGGAGGTGGGCTGGACATGTTGCGAGAATGGAAGACGGAAGATGGACGAAGAGATTATTGGAGTGGAGACCAAGAGCTGACAAGCAAAGTCGAGGCAGACCACTAACCCGATGGACCGACGACCTAAGGAGAATAGAAACAAACTAGATTGCAGCAGCTAGAGATAGGGAGAACTGGAGACATTTGGAGGAGGCCTATATCCAACAATGGATGTGAAAATTCAGCTGGATGATGATGATGATGATCTATCTATCTATGTAATTAGCCTTCTTCGATCCATCTTTGGGCATAGGCCTCCCCAATCCTTTTCCAGATATGTATCAGTTCTTTTAAATAATTAAAGAAAAATAAGTAATTGAAAACATAGAAAAGATGGTATTTTATTAAAAAGAAATTAAATATTTTGGTTTAAATAAGCTAGCCATAGCTAGGACGATATAAATAATAAACTAAAGTGTAACTACAAATAAGTTATATAAAAGATACCTGAAGGAAAACTGTTGAACATGAACTAAAAAAAGAAACAAACGTACAAAGAGAAATCAAATTTATATCTAAAACCTTACAAATTGTTTATTTTTAAGTCCTACTGTCTCATTTTAATTTTTTTGTTATTGTCGTAATAAAATTTAATCAAGTTTGTATTTACAAGGTAACTTCATCTATAAAAAGTCCCCTTAAATAGAAAAGAATAAAATAAATAAAACATTTCGTTTGAAAAACGCGTCTTTTAATAGTGACTACACATATATACTTATTTTCAGTGTGTCAATTAGTCAAAAGGCTCTTTTAAAGACCGCGCCAGTTTAAAAATAATCCAAAAAAGGCACAAAACATTCTAGAGAAGCGCCGCAGCGTGTTTGAGACAACATCTACAATAGTACGAGAGCTACCGATATATATATATATATATATATATATATATATATATATATATATATATATATATAGATATATATATATATATATATATATATATATATATATATATATTACTGAATTTCTGCATTATAAATAAAGATTGGCAAATCAAATTCAATGAATATAAATGACTTGTTTATTGTTGAAAGAAGCAAATGGCATTTTTTCTTCGTTTTTACCAAAAAATAATTTTTATTAAAATAAAAATAAGTTAAATGAAAGATTACAACTTAATTAGTTGCCAATGGTCAGTTATCAATCTTATTGGCTCAATTGCTTGAGATAGAAACAAACGTAGAGGACATTTATTCAGACTGAAGATCAAAAAGACAAAAAATAATAAAAACAAAAAGAGAAATCGTACGATTTCTACCTGGCGAAATCGAATTTGCATCTCAACCACCGTGTTTTCTAAAACTTGCAAAGCAAACACTACACTACACTAAAACGAGGACAAACAGTTTAAAATTACTTAAAAATTCTACGCTACATTCTCTGTCAGTATCTGGAGATCCCTCATTATCCCTCCAGATACTGACAGAGAATGTAGCGTAGAATCTTTAAGTAATTTTAAACTGTTTGTCCTCGTTTTAGTGTAGTGTTTTGTACAATTTTATGTTATTTTTAATGTTTCCATATTCTACGCTTGCCGGATAGTTTACATTTTGACGAAATGCCCCTGAAGATGCTATTTGAAGCGAAAGTACTTGGGCTAGATTTAATTAGCTTGTGCTAGATAATAGCCTTATTTTCAAAGTTCATTTATTCGAGCATTCAGCCTGATTTCATTAATTATTGAATGAACGGCATTTGGAATGCAATCTTAGATTCCCTTGCCAATTTATTCATCAAGCTGTTTGCTTTGCAATTTTAGAAAGCACGGTGGTTAAGATTTGAATTCGATTTCACCAGGTAGAAATCGTATGATTTCTCTTTTTGTTCTTCGATGGCGTTGTTACGTCTGTACATAGTTATTTTTGATAACTATGGTCTATGACGGGAAAATATTTTGTTTCGATACGGAGTAGTGGCTATACCGTACTGAGGAGACCTAAAGAGGTCAAAATGCGTATATGCGGCTTGTCGCTGCTCTGTATGTAATCAAAATCTAATATGTTTTATAAAGAATAATATTAGAGTGGAATAAAGCAAGTGAAATAGGCAATACAAAAGGTGAAAAAAAAGAAACAGTAAAGCTGAAAGTATGGATACCAAAAGCGAAAATAAAGAAATTCGACATCCAATTTATAGTTATCAAAAGAATGTTAATCTTGGCACACTTTTAGGTTATAGCAACCTACAACTGGTAAACGATGGCGACGTTTTCTATGTAGACGACGTGGTTCTTACGTCAAATTCCGAAAATGATTAAAATATGGACGGAGAAAATAGAAGAAAAAAATAAAATAAATACGGATAAAACAAAAGAATTCATAGTTAGCGGTAAACAAATTAGTGACTAAAACATAAACAATATTAAGTGCTTTAGTATTTAAAAATGTAGTCACTTCAGTACAGTGTTAACAAATGATGGCAAAGTGGATATGAAATTATGCAAATAACAAAATAATACTAAAAGACAAAGTAAAATTCCAAAAAATATTCACAATACAGCAAATGATGCAAATACTAAAAGAAGCAGGAATAAACAACCAAGATCTGAAAATAGTATTAGAAGGTGAAGACACTTACTATGTGAAAATCATGCGTGGAGTTAGACAAGGCTGTATTTTGTCTCCTTTAATCCTACTAAATGGTTACCGGCTGAACATCATCACATATGAAGATGACACCATAGTATTTGCGCACAACTTAGAAGACCTACAAGTGTTTATGAACAAAATCACGTATCTATTGCAGTCAACAATATGGACTCAATATAAACGTTAATAACAAAGCTTATGATAATTAGCAAGAAAAGGATAACGGAGGGTCAACTCTACATCAACCGATCCCCTGTAGTACAACCACCTCGGTACAATAATAACTGAAGAATGGACCAACAACCAGGAGATTAGAGCATACTTTGGAAAGCTAGATGCACCTTTAATCGGATGGGGGCCTTCTTGAAGAGTCACAACCTCTCTCTTGATATAAACAAAGATATGTGCAGAAAATTGGAAGCATTTCAGATGTGACTATATCGGAGAATACTTAAGCTCTCGTGGACTAACCGAGTTACAAATGAGGAGGTCCTCAGAATGAATAAGAACCAAGAGATACTGACTACCATCAAATCTCGAAAGTTACAATTCTTCGGACATATACGAAATGAATCCACATATGCTCTCCTTTAAGCCATACAATACAACATTTGTGTAGCTTTTCGGCCATGCTGCAGATAAGATAAAGATCGTCATGATGATCGCCAACCAGGCACATCAAGAAGAAGAACAATAGTAATTATAACAAAAGCTAATGAAAACTGGAGAATTAGCAAGTAATAGAAAACAAACGTTATTACAATAAACATATTGGAAAATATTTTTAGAATCATATGCTTGGATTGCTTTAAAAATATTTTAGGAAAATAGCAGCCAAGACAAAGTAGGGTACAATAAAAGGTGAAGCAAAAAAAAATTTGTCAAGAACCAATATTGGCAAAAATCCAAAAAAAAAAACAAATGAATTGGTTCCTTCACGTAATAAGCATTACGTGAAGGAACATAAAATAAACGACAAAAAGAAGAGGCATATTAGAAGTGACTGGATCAAATAGAAGAATATGGAAGGGACAGTGGAAAAACCGTAGAGAAAATGAAGGAAATAGAAAATAATAGAAAAGAGTTCAGTTTTTAATTGTATTTTTTATCAGAGCAATCTAGTGTTCTTTCTTAAAAACTCGATACATAAGCTTAGTTATTATCAAAAAAATTTAATATACTCCATTCCACGAATATACGACTGTTTTAAATTCGGTTTAAGGTCTCTATTTGAATGGTCCAATGTGCTGAATTATACAATAGTAAATTCTCCCTATTTTTAAAATACTGTTATGACTTAAAATTTAAATATGAAGTCATGATATAAATATAGAGTTGATAGTTTATAGAATAGTTATAATTCAGATTTTGAAGTATATAATTACTATCATTGATTTTAGTTTAGTAAACAAGTTGGTTTTTGAATTAAATGATTTAAACGAAGTGTAACAATACTTAGGAGGTTAAATAGTGTAATTTATTTAGTCGAATATTCAATTAGTATTAAGAAAACAAAAAAAAACTTACTTATTCTCTTATTCTCCTAATCTCCTAAAACTATCATCAACCATCAGATTCACAGAACTTCACCATAGGAAAGTACATTAAATACAAAGTTGTCTACATCTAAAACACGTCTCAGCGTTTTTGGCTTCAATAAACAAATACACTACACTAAACTCTCTCTTAACGGCACCTTTCTTCATCGGACACCTCTATACGGACAGTTTTTAAAACTAAAATCAGTCGGCGATATATGAAACTGTATATAAATTTTCGTTATTTTTTAATATCTGTAACGACTCGGTACTTCAACTATCAATAGCCGGTATGTTATACTCGTTACTTTCGGAACTTTTAAGAGTACATCCACTCAAATCAAACAAATATTTAAAACTAACAAAGTAAAATTATAGATCCTTTTTCTGGTTTCCAAACCATCGTTCTGCCAATGTCTTTTCATTTATATTAAAAGTATGTTTCTTTTTATTACAGTTGTAGTACCTAATATAGTAATAAAAAGTGTGATATCAAAGGAACCCGGCACGCCTCTTTGGTGTTTACATTTCACGGAAACCCAACCCAAATGTCTTACGGACACATTTTGGCTTCATAGAACTCATTGTATTTATTTGTAGGACCGTTTGCGTAAAAATTTTTGTTATTTTTGGATTAAATTTCACAATAAATTTTGCGTCTATCTGAACATATATTAACTGAAAAAATTTTAGTGTGTCAAACTTACAGTAAATCCATTTTATTGGAATACTGTTTAGACCAATTTACTTTCATACTTCTACTTGCACAGTAAAATATTCGTTGTCGTAATAATCCAAAGCAGTCGTATATTCGTGGAATAACCTATATCTAAAATTCTGCCGCTACTTGGCGGCATCGCTAGCTCCCGCCCTATAGCATGTAGCGGTGTCAAAATAGAAAAACAAAAGTACACCACTCGAGAACGGGGTTTTCAAATATTTAGGCATTGTTTTTGTTCTGTATGTTAGTTTTCTTTTTATTTTTTCCCAAAACATGCTGAGTCTCTTTTACAGAATGCAAGTAACGTCGAATTTATTTTCTACTATTTGTGTGTCGTCGGCGAACAAGGGGAA
This sequence comes from Diabrotica balteata, assembly GCA_918026665.1. NCBI lineage: Eukaryota > Metazoa > Arthropoda > Insecta > Coleoptera > Chrysomelidae > Diabrotica > Diabrotica balteata. Next base: position 150,245,230 of record OU898282.1, on the reverse strand, counting down.
ACTTCAAGTTAAAATAAACAAACTGTTAAATCGTTCGAGTGAATAAAGTTTGTGTACATAAGTGAGTTTTTAAGAAGTTATGGGGATTTTTCTGTATTTATTAATATGTCGAAAGAAGTCACCATTAGAATCGTTTTGATGATGCAAAAGTAAACTGGACAACACGTGTTTTGCGTCAAGTATTATCTCCACTACTTCTAGTTTATTTTTATTTATTTTTTAATTTTACGTATTTGTTGAAATTTCAATATACACTTCTTCTTCTTTAAGTTCCATCTTCTATCAAAGGTTGGAAATCATCATGGCTATGCGGACTCTGTTGACTGCCGCTCTAAAAAGTTCTGCACTACTGCATTCAAACCATTCCCTTAAGTTCTTAAGCCAGGATATTCTTCGTCTTCCCACATTTCGCTTTCCTCAGATTTTGCCCTGCATAATAAGTTGTAATAATGCGTATTTTTGCCCTCTCATCACATGTCCCAAGTACTCAAGTTTTCGTCATTTAATAGTTAATATTATTTCCGCCTTATTTCCTAACCTTCTAGTTATTTTCATGTTTGACATTCTTTGAATCCATGATATTTGTAGGATTCATCTGTAACACCAAAATTCAAAGGCAGACAACTTATTCAGATGAACTTGTTTTAGTGTCCAAGCTTCCAAACCATAAAGAAGAGTAGAGAACACGTAACATCGAAGCATTCTCAGGCGTAGTTCTAACCTTATATCCCGACAACAAAGAAATTTTTTAAGTTTAATAAATGATGTACGTGCTATTTCAATACGTGTCTTAATTTCTTTGGTTTGGTCTACATCTGATGTTATCCATATTCCTAAGTATTTATATTTATTAACATTCTCAATATACACTACTGCCCAAAATTAACACACCATCTTAAATGTACCGTAAGTTTGAAGCTATTTTTTTTTCTGAACCAATAATTGGATTGTGATGATGTTTTTTTCATATTATAGGTCTACTTCTAGTAAATCAACGTATCAATTTTTTCGAAAAATAACAAAGTTTTGTGTTTTTTCAGCGTTTTTTGAAACACCTTGTGAAATTTATTAGAAATAAACGCTACAATTTATGAATATTTTAAGATAGATTTATTCTTTCTTAAGATTTTTGTAAAAAAATATCTAGATATCTTCATTATTAAAGATTATGCCGACCTTTAAAAGTTTTTATTAACATTTAAAGCAACGAAAACATTACTTTTATAAACTTTACTGACGTTTAATACAACTTAAACAACAACCTTAATAATTTTTAACAATTCTCTCTCCGAAAAACACTTAATAACGAGTATTTATACCTCTACATCTAATTACTTCTTTACAGCGAAAAAGCATACTTCAAGTCAAGCGGCGTATTTGGTCTTGATTAATTGCATCCCAAATTTCTCTTACCAGACAGTTGGTGGTTGTCGGCTTCTAAGTTGGCGATCAATAAAATCCCACAAATTATCTATGGGATTTAGATCAGGGCTGCAGGGTGGCCAGTTTATGGTTTGTATCCCAACCTCGTCCAAATAGTCATGGACCAAACGTGGCCGAACGTTATCATGCATTAAAAGAAAATTATTTCCTATATAAGGAACAAATGTAACTACATGGTTAGACAAAAAGTTTGATATATATCTTTTTCTTGTTAAGGAACGTCTTCGCAAAGCAGCCGAATACGTCTGCGCTATAAGAGATATTTCTCCCCAAGCCACTAGAAGTCCTCCATTGAATAAAATAATAGGTCGTATGACTGTGTGTAGCGTTCTCTTGATCGTCAAATAGCTCTCAGTCGTCTATCTGAGCTATATAAGCAATACCTCGATTCATCAGTAAACAACACAAGCTACCAGTCATCAACATTTTATTCAAAGTGCTCTATAGCAAATTGTAACCTATTTCTTTGATAAATTTAAAGTTTGTGCTCTGACTGTTATCCGTACATGCGACAGTCTTATTAATACAATAGATATCTGCTACTTGTATCTGTAAATGTCTTATTGTGACAAAAGGACATCTTACACCACGTATCCTGATAAACTGATCTTAGCGTGGTTTTGTTAGTCTTCCTCTTCCTTCTCCACGCCGTCTCGTATAGTGGTTTGCTTCTCTCTATAAAAAAAATCTATGAAAGAATGCGTAGCTGCTAGCTTTTTATGGTCTTAACAATCTAGAAACCTGAAAACTAGCATGAGATGGCCAAAACAAACAATATTGACTGTCTTAAAAACTGGGAAGCTCCAAGAATGACAGGAAAGGACTAGCTATATGGTTTTTTGAAACGCCACCCAAGATTATCTCTCCGCGCTTCTGAAGAATGCAGTATTGCACGTGCAATTTCCTTTAACAAGCATAACGTGAATGCTTTTATTTTAATAATTATAAAAAACTAATCAAAAGATACCCAAAACTCCAGGATGTGACTGATCCAGGATTTGGAAGATCGATGAAACAAAAACTAAAACTAACCAAAAACCTTCTCGTGTGATTTCACAAAACGGCTAAAAACAAGTAGCAGCTGCTGTGGTGAGTGGTGAGTAAGAAATTCTGGTTACTACAGTTTTGTTTATAAATGCAGCTGGAAACACAATACCTCCTGCTCTAGTATTTCCGAGAGTGCACTTAAAGAGCCACATGATAAATGGAGCACCAAACAAGAACTTGATTGTGGCTCATCAGTCAGGTTGGATGACCACTTCCAATTTCGTTCATGTGATGCAGCCCTTAAGCACTATAAAATGTTAAGGTTCCTTTGAAAAAAGGAGAATGCTTCTAATTTGCGACAATCATGAGAATCACCTGTCAATTGAGGAAATAATACTAGCAAGAACTAATGGCATGCACATTCTAATAGTTCCACCCCATTGTACCCACATTATGCAACCGCTGGATGTGGGATTGATGAAACCTTTTAAAACATATTATAATGCTGCAATTGGTTCATGGTTAAAGTCTAACTCAGGCCAACGTTTTCTAATCTATCACGTGACCGCATGTGTTAAAATAGCACATAGCCGTGCCGTGTTACCACACAGAGAAATCTAATCTTCCAGACGAAATTATTTCTGATGAACCTCTAACATGCCAACTAGCTCCAAGTCTACCAACTTTCATCATCATCAATGGTGCTACAGCCGTATGAAAGAGCCTCGACCTTCCCAAGTCTATTACGCCAGGCAGTCCTATCCATTGCCAACCGTTGCCAGTTTGCTGCGCCTGTCTTTCTACCATCCTCATCTACACCATCCTTCTATCTGAGTTTTTCTACTTCCCACGGGTTATGACATAAAGATTCTTCTAGGAGGGTTGCTCTGCTGTGATCTTGCTAGATCTCCTGCCCATCTTAGTCTTACTATTCTTATAAGAGATACTACGTCTTTACCACCAAATATTTGTTTATATCTGTGGTATACCTCGTAGTTTCCGAACACTATTTTCACAGATGCCACCAAATATTCCTCTCAGCATCCTTCTTTCATATATAAGCAAAATGTCTTCGTCTGCCTTGGAGATGGTCCATGTCTCCGATCCATATGTCAACACTGGCTGTATAAGGGTTTTGTATATAATTATTTTTGTTTTTTGGCTTAAGTTTCTACATCTCATATGTCTACTCAGTCCAAAATAGCATCTGTTTGCCAATATTATCCTTCGCTTGATTTCTTCCATTATGGCGTTCTCTTTGGTGATCAGGGAGCCTAAGTATGTGAATTTGTCAACCACTTCAAAGGTAGAGTTATCAACCGTGAATTGGGGACCGATGTTCCTGACTCTATTGTTCGGTGTTGATGCCATCATCTTAGTTTTCTCCTCATTTACTTGCAGGCCCATAGATTTTGAGGCATTTGAGAAGGTGTTCTTCCCCAATTTCAAACGAAAAGTTTCAGCAACCAATAGACACTCCATCAACAGTAAGCTGCCAAAACTCTACGCCCATGCCCTCTCAACAGCCTGGCTGTCATTTAAGTCCTAAGGAGATACGAGGATATCCAAAATCGAAACTCAATAGTAGCTCCAAGAAACCAAGAGAAAAGGGGAAAAGCAGAATAATAACTGACGCCCCACAAAAGCTTCTTCTGACTTTTTCCAAAAATGAATTGTAACAGTTTGACTTCTCAACAATTTATCTTTTTTACGCTCAAAGTGACAGCGTATTTATAGATATTTCAATGTTCACAAAAATTATCGAACACAAAGAGGTTAGATTTTTTTATTTTGATATATTTAGACTTTTTGACGTCTTATTTTTAAACTTCTAAAAAGTTCTTTTCTTTTCTGTTTAAATTTTTATGGAAATTTTGCCTTTTTAGATCAAAATGAGAACTTATATATATAAAATAAACACCTTAAATTAGTAAATAACAATATTTTAATCCATAATTATTATTTCAAATTTTTTTTCTCTCTCCTATCTCATAGCCAAAACCACCACCTCCTTGCATTCAAAAATTGACCAATAAAAATCATCCACCTCTGTGACGTATATCGTTACCAACCAACTCTCTTTATAAAACGTCATTCGGGTAATTCCAGAAAACAACGTTCTTTAATTATTCTAACTAAATCTATTTGCTTTATAAATATTTCTTACTAATAGCTACAAACGATACCTGTTTCTCAATTCAATGTCTTTTGTTAATAATCTTTTACCGATATAATCTTTCGGGGAGAAAAACCACCGCAAATCCCGGTCTATTGTTTAAACACTTTCTATATACACTTTTATTCCGGGTAAATCCATTCCACAATAACCGACTTATTTAAAATTCTTATCGATAATATTTGAAAGTCTTGTCTCTGAGGCCTAATGAACAATTCTTCGAACAACTTAAAATACATATTTTGTCCTATACAGGATGTTTGAAAATTTATATGTCCGTGTCTTTATGAAATATCAATAATTTTAATTTTTATTTAAGTAATAAACTTTGTATATCGGTTTTTTATTGCTTATGGACATTCAAAAGTACAACAATATATATATATATATATATATATATTTATATATATATATATATATATATATATATATATATATATATATATATATATATATATATTAAAATAGATGAATTTTTTATGAATGTTGTCGATATTATACGGGTAGCAGAATTTTTTTACAAAGAAGTACAGTATTTAAAAATATTGAAAAATACTGCTCTATACTGATGCGAAAATAACTATAATTCGGCTTAAGTACACTAGAAACCACTTTCTTAAACGAAATTAAAGGACGCACTTAATTTTTCTGAAGTACTCTCAACCCTTCTTATGACTTGAGTTTAATACCGGTAAAGACTCTTTTAATTTCTAGGATTTCCCAACTAGAGTTTAAACACAATAATATAAATGCATTGCCACCCACTCATTTACCACTTTCTCACCTCCACACAATGAAACTTCTGAAAACTCAATTAAAAGATTAAGTTTCTTCGGAAGTTACATTAGACGATAAAATCGGATTAAAGCCTAGACGCCAAAAGCCGCAGATATAAATGAGCCGAATATTAGAAAACAACGCCTTAACAAGCAGATTACTTCTTTGCTGTGGTCTATTTTCTCTCTGAAACCGCGAGAGTGAGTTGCTATAACTTAATGCAAAACCGCGGACCATTTTTATTTTTTGCAAAACGTGTTAAAAGTTAAGTTTAAATCTAAATTAGGATATGAGAAAGACTTACGTCGATTTATGAGAACTTTTTAAAATTAATACTTTGAAAAATTACTAAACAAAGTTAAATAGAACAATATAAACTCTTAAGTAATAGTAGCTTCGCTAATGTTGCTTGATTATTAAGCACTCACGGTTTTGATATTTTATAGAGAAAATAAATGAGTTAGAGACTCTCGTTCTCCCAGAATACCATATAACCGCTAAGCCTAATTACTAGGATGAGACTGGATGTTAATATGATTAAACAGCAACTACCTTCACTCTAAACTGCAGAGATAATAGAAAATTCTGACCAAAAATTCAACGGACAAAGTCCTATATGGACAAAAAAAGGTAGAGTAATATACATAACAATTCTAAAAAATTAATATAGAAGGTAAAAACTTTAAAATTTGGATATTGGTATAAAAACTTTATTTAAAACTTGTTAAAAGTGTCGTCCAAAAATTAGAAATGCATAACGTTTTCGATCTAGCTCAGATCATCTTCAGTGCCTTCTTTTGGTACTTGTAGCTAACACTAAAATTGTAGTGAAGACATCAATATATCGACTCATTCAGCAAAGACTGTACTAACTCATTTTTTGACATTTTAGAATAAAGCAAGATAAAGTCTTCTTAGGGGTTCTTATTTATTAAATTCTTTTTATATTCATCCATTGTGTTTACCGTATTGTTCCATTTGTTCTTTTAAACATGTGTCAATTTTGTTTCTTGATCTGGATTTTGAACGAGTTAGTACAGTATTCGCTGGAACAAAATCGGGAATATAAATAATACCTACCATCGTTTTGTGAAATTGTATTTATGATTAAAGTCTACATCGAATTTAAATTACAAAATATTATAAACATTATAAACAAGCGTTATTGCAGTTCGTCGTCACTGCTAGTAGTGATTTCATACTTTTCTGATGTATTAGAATGTAGACTTCTTTTGAAGCTATGATACATACTAGGAATGTTTTCAGTATCACAAAGCCATTAAAACCAGTTAACTTCTTCTTATCTATTATCAAAAGATTTGTGTATACTTTAGATGGAAATTGATCTATACGAGATGGACTTCCCCTTTTTTCTTTTGTTAGATCACACCTGATGGAATCGGAACTTAAATCATACTTAAAAAAAAAATAACATTTGGTGTGTTATAGGAAGTACTGATTTCCTTTATTTGACTTGATTTTGATCATTCCTTTTGAAACAAGGCTTTTGAAATCTAGGAAGTCTTTTTGTGACATTTCTGTTACATTATATACTTTTCTACCTAACTTATATTGCCTAACTTAAGTGCAAATACAGGACCATCAATCTTAAAAGCTGAAGTAGAAAAAGCCATACACCAAGCCAAAAACAACAAACCCAGTAGACCAGATCAAATATACAGCGAATGGCTAAAATTACTCTCAAATGACAATATAAAAGAACTCAGTGTACTTTTCAATCAAATATATGATACCAGTGAAATTCCATCGGACTGGTTAAAATCGATCTTTATTCCTCTACCTAAGAAATCAAACGTTAACAAATGTAGCGATTGTAGACTCATTAGTTTAATGAGCCATGCCGTCAAAATACTGTTGCATATTCTTCTAAACCGAATTAACAACAAATGCGAAGAAATAATTAGTCAAGAGCAGTTCGGGTTCCGAAGATGCCTTGGAACTAGAAAAGCACTATTTTCTATGCAAACACTCCTTCAACGATGTTGGGAGGTAAGAAAACCCGTATATATGTGCTTCATTAATTTTGAAAAGGCATTTGATCGCATTCAGCATACCAGACTAATTACCGCCTTGCAGAGCATCCAACTAGATGACAAAGACATCAAACTTATTGCCAAACTTTACTGGAACCAAACAGCCATTATTAATACCAACAACAGAGAATCAAAGCCAATCAGTATTGAACGAGGCGTAAGACAAGGCTGTATATTATCTCCCACCCTCTTTAACGTGTATTCTGAGAATCTATTTAGTGAAGCTTTAAAAGATCAAAAAGGAATTATCATAGGAGGAGAAATAATTACCAATATACGGCACGCCGACGATACTGTGATTTTAGCTGAAAACCATCTGCTAGAGCTAATCAATAGAGTTGACATGGAATGCACAAATTGGGGACTGTCGATAAATATCGATAAAACTAAAGACATGGTGACCAGTAAAGTGGATATCGGCGCAACCCAACTGATATTAAACCAACAACCGCTGCAGAGAGTTCAGAGATTCAAATACCTTGGATGTTGGATTACCCAAAATCTAGATCCATCCTTCGAAATTCGATGTAGAATTGAACAGGCAAGAAACTCATTTTAAAAATTCCAGCCTCTATTATCCAATAACTCATTTAATTTGGAAATCCGTGAAAAGTTTGCAAGATGTTACGTGTGGTCTGTACTTTTGTATGGATGTGAAACTTGGACTTTAAACGCCGATATCATGAATAAAATCAAGGCGTTTGAGATATGGTTGTATCGAAAGATACTAAAAATTCCATGGACTCGCAGAACCAGAAACGAAGAAGTTCTTCGAAGAATGGGACATCAACGAACTCTATTAAATATTATTAAGAGGCGTAAACTAGAATATCTTGGACATATAATCAGAGGACCAAGATATGAGTTCCTACGGCTAATTTTCAACGGTAAAATGGAAGGAAAGAAATGGATAGGACGGAAGAAACTCTCTTGGTTGAGGAATTTGCGGCAGTGGACAGGTTTGACAGCGGACCAATTGCTACACGTAGCCCAAGACCGAGATCAGTATAATAATATTATAAGCATGGTAGTTGCCGACGTTCCGTAGGGATATGGCACTCTAAGAAGAAGAAGAAATACTTTTCCGAGAGTTTTGGCCATTCTAATCAAAGAAATCCATTGTTCGGGAACATACAAGATTGAGTGACATTTTTTCGTATTTTCAATTACAGCATGCATACTGTCTCCCTGATTTTGGGTGTGACCCTTTTCTAAAAATCTATGAATAATACTAACTTGGAAATAGACAGCTGCATAAGAGACTATTAAAAATATGGCGTGGTTTATGTTTTGGCCACCACAGTTATCTAAACAGATCAGTGATATAATTCATCTCTTTTTTGGGTCTCTATAAACTTCCACAAACAACTAGCAACTTCGTTTGAACCTCGTTCAACAATTTGTTCATGCCATACATAACAGAAACCATCATTGTTGCATATATCAAATATAGTAAAGTTGTATGTAGCATACTCACTTTTTTGATAAAAATCGCTTACGTTCGATTGAGGAGTCGCTAAAACTTCTTGGAGATCGAAACATGCAACGCAGATGGTCTTATCTGTCAAGGCGAGTTCTGTCACTGTTTTTTATGTTTCTAGCCAATATTTTATTGGCTAAGTAACGTTCATAGTTCTCCCGTAAGTAGACCTTCCCAGTTTCATCAGCTGGGTTAAAGACTGAGCAGACATCGCACTGATCTTTCTTTGGTCTAAAGAAACTGATATTAAATTTAGTGTTAAATTGTATTAACCTCTCGAATACAAAAATGTACCCTATTCACGGTTATCTACTTCTTCGGGGGTGTAACTAAAAACGCCAAAAATTGAGTTAGTACAGTCTTCATTGGAGGAGTCGATATGGTTTCCATATTTAAATTTAAATTATAATGCGACCCTAGGGAGATGACAATGGCTGTAAATGTTAATACTTAAAGAGCAACATGCTTCCTTGCTCGACTTGCACGTGGTTCTTATCAGTTAAAACAACACAGACCAACTGCTGTTGGTTCAGTATATCTTCGGCTAAAATATTGAATAATTTATTTTTTGTTTCAGAATACAATTGGGAAGCCAACAACAGCACTAACTATCTTATATCTCCTGCGTTTGATGACCTCTATTCAAGAGAGATCCATGCAACGGCAGGCCAGACGCTGCTTCTCCCTTGTAGTGTTCGGAATTTGGGATCCAAAGTTGTAAGTAGTACAAATTTATAGTAATAAATCTAGTAAAAGTATTGGAATATTGTATTTATGTATTTAGAGTATGGAATTTCGACACATTTATGAGATTTAAACAAACAAGTTAAATTAAAATTGACGCTTCATAACAAAACCTTAGTCCCAAGATTCCTAAGAGGAACATAGGGCTTCCACAAAGTGTCTCCAGCAAACTCTATTTCTGGCTAGTGCTTTGATTTCAAGCCAGGATTTTCCCATTTTTCTCCCTTCGTCCAGTACTGTCCTTCTACAAGTTCCCTTAGGTCTGCCTACTTTCCGTCGGCCTTGGGGATTCCAATCCAGCGCTGTCCTGGCAATGTCATTTGGCAGTCTACGGAGTGTGTGGCCCAGCCATCTCCATTTTCTTCGCCTTATTTGCTTTATGACATTTTCTTGGTTGCTTTGGTTCCATAAATTTTCATTGGAGATTCGGTTAGGCCAAAATATACGAAGGATTTTTCGTAACGCTCTATTGATGAAAACTTGTAATTGGTGTACTATGGGTGCTGATATCTTCCACCTTTCGCAGCCATACAGTAATACAGCTTTTACATTTGTGTTGAAGATTTTTAATTTCGTTTTAGTTGGGAAAATCCTGGATTTCCATATGTTGTTAAGCATGTTGTAGGTGTTGCGAGCCTTATTTATTCTTTCATGTACATCACGCTCTGTACCCCCATTACAGTCAATTATGCTGCCCAGATATACAAATTCCGCTACTCTCTCAATTTTCTGGTCGTTGATCATAATAGGTTGGTTGTTTCTGGTACCAAATCGCATTTCTTTGGTTTTGTTGGTGTTTATTTCTAGACCAACCTTCTTTGATTCTTCTTGTACTTTGTTTACTTGGAGTTGCATGTCCTGTTTTGTATGTGCTAGGAGACATATATCATCAGCGTAATCTAGGTCTTCCAGTCTGTTTGTTAATCCCCAGTAAATTCCTCTATTAGAGTTTACCTTTGTTAGTACGGAGTCCAGTACAATGTTAAATAGTATGGGGGATAAAACACAGCCCTGCTTAACTCCGTTTAGCATAGCTATTGGGTCAGATGTTATGCCGTTGTGTAGGATTTTGCTTTCTGTGTCATTGTAGAGTTCTTTGATGAGATTTACTATTTTTTCTGGTATTCCTATTTCCTGCAGTGCTTTCCATATGGCCGTATGTGTGAGCGTGTCAAAAGCTCTCTTGAAGTCCACAAAGCACACAAAGAGAGGAGAGTTGAATTCCTGTGACTGTTCTACAATTATTCTTAGTGTGTTAATTTGGTCCACGCATGACCTGTTTGGTCTGAAACAAAACCTTAGTCATACCTTAATTGCTCAATATGCAGTTAATCGCCTCAGAAAACAACAACAGAAAATCTTGGTGACTGCTCTTGTAGGCTCACTGGTAACACTATCCACAGGGATACGGGTAAAGACCACAACGATGATGAAGGTGAAGAATATAGTATTCGGTACAGTGAACCCAACGGAAGTGGCAACCCTCTTTCTAGGGATAGTATAGAATCTACCTGGTGAAAGACAGCAACGATTACCAGTAGTTACTAGAATTAGGCGTAAAGGAAATGATTCTAAAGCGGCTTCTGACTAAAATACCGTAGGTGAAACTGAAACAGTTAGAGCTTTACGGTACTGCGATGCGGAAAGCAAGTAGGAAACTACCGGACTATATTCTTCAGGACATCCGTCCGTTGATTTTTTCTTGTCATGTTGGAAGAAACAAAACAAACGGCCCCTAGTCCTGGGCAGACCTTAAATCACCAAGGGGTGCCAAGAATCTCCCGGTTTCAACTTGATAAGATAACCAAAATTGCTACGTGGAATGTCAGAAGCTTATTTGGTGATAAAATACCTACAAGAGTTGGGATTGGATGCCAAGGATATAAGAATTATCGCCAATCTGTATTGGAACCAGAAAACAACAGTACGTCTTCAAAATTTTAACGAAACAGAAGATTTCTCCATTAAAAAATGAGTAAGGCAAGGTTGTATACTGTCTCCAATGCTGTTCAATTTATGCGTAGAAAAAGCCTTCGCAGAAGCAGTGGGAGACTCTAATAAGGGTATTAAAGTTAACGGCATATTTATTATTAACATCAGGTATGCCGATGATACAGCCATAGTGGTAAATAACATCGAAGATCTTCAATGCCTTTTAAATGATCTAACTCTTGCAAGTAAAGCAAAGAAGAAAGTAAATATCAAGAAGACAAAAACAATGATTATAAGTAGAAATGATTACCCCAACGCAAAGATATATGTCTCTGGAGAAGAAATCGAACAGGTCAGGCAATTTAAATACCTGGGTTGTTTCCTGAATAAGGGTTGGGACCCCGAGTTGAACAAGCCAGAAATGCTTTTTTGAGGCTTCGTAAGTTTCTGACTGATCGCAAGTTGGACTTCAATCTCCGATACAAGATGCTTAAGTGTGACGTGTAGCCTGTTCTCTTGTACGGAATGGAAGCCTGGACGTTAAAGGCCAGTTCCATTAACAAACTTGAAGTGTTTGAAATGTCGTGGCTGTTTAGTTATGTGAACTTTTTAGTTATGTTAAAAGTAAGAAGACTGCATACGTGGGGCACATATTACGAGGAGAAAGATACACTTTTCAGCAACTGATGCTCGAAGGGAAGATAGAGGGTAGGAGAAGTCTGGGACGTAAAAAAATATCATGGCTGCGCAATATTCGATAATGGACAGGAATCCACAGCTATGAAATGCTTCGCAATGCTTCTAAGAACAGAATTATTTAATTAACATCTCACCTGACAAGACGATGTACGGTGGACGCCTATGCAGAAATGCACAACACCTTAAGAAGAAGAATAGCTTACCCATCGTGACCAACATAAACACATCTACTATCTTAAGCTTGTTAAGGGTTAAGCTTGTTAAGGATCTTTTTATATTCTTTGGTCAGAAGATTGAGTTGGCGAAGGTGGAGTGATGGACTATCGCTCAGCGATCAAAGCTAGTCGTCTGGTGTGATTTTAATTATACCGGCGATCATTCTCATAATGTAATTTGGCTAAATATCGATATTTTGAACATAAGCGTTGGCTATTTGACTGTTTTTTGTAATTAAGTTTCCCTCAACGTCAAGAGAACAATATTTGTTCTTTTTGAAGAAGTTTATGCTTGTACGCTATGTAAGTATATATCTGTATATATTTCTAAGTGGATGAGTATTCCATTATTTGCCATCTACGGGTGTTATTTCTTTTGAATACTTCTGGGACTTTTTTTCAGTGCAAATTTTATTTTCAAATATGTTTACCATTCAGCCAATACAGCAACAATGGCAAGTATTTACATATTTGCCACCACCGACACCGACACACAGCATACAGAGACACAGTTAAAAGCTGCGAGTCGGCGATCGACCTTATCAACTTAAGAAAATCCCCGACGACAGGAAAACTCCATATTCTAAACCTCCTTCATCCATTTGCCTTGTTCGAAAAACCGAAGTGTCGCTTTGAATATTGATTGTGGGTTGCAGGTGTCTTCGGCGACGAACACCACATCAGAAACTCGTTGTAGAGATGCTTAACAAAAATCGCGAACAACTTAACAAATAATATTCAAACATTCGTATATTAAGATATCAATTTCTTTTCAATTGTAAAAAAATTAAAAAATTGATAAAATAATGTTTAAAAATCTACAAATACCTACGCTTCTTTAATGGTATCTATGAAATTAAGACACCATCTTAAAACTTGCTCATAACCACGTGTATACCAGTCCCCAAGAAGCATAAGGTAAAAAATTGATAACCACAGAACAATCTCTCTAATATGCAATACTCAACAAAAAATTTTATGAGGATCATCTTTAAACGTATATTCATGTAACAATAAAATACTGAAAATTTTTGTTTTCAAACTTCCACAAAATTTATTTTAACTCTTATTACTACAGCTGTTTCGGCTGATTGCCTTTCTCAAGTGAGGGGAGAACTGTTAGTCGCAAGTTGGTCATTTAGAATTATATCTGTGTTTTTTAATTTGTTGATTTCCATAGATTCTAACAAAGATAGCTTAAGGCCTTTATTTTGAAGGTGAAGAATTTTAAATTTGACATTAAAAGAATGATTATGATCTAGAAGGTGAAGTGCGTATGTATTATCTGTTTTTCTATTATTGAAAGCCCTTTTATGTTCTGCTATTCCTTTATTAAAGTGTCTACCAGTTTGACCGATGTAAGTTTTTGCAGAACATAAAAGGGCAGAATTAAGAGGCAATAAGAGTTAAAATATATTTTGTGGAAGTTTGAAAACAAAGTTTTCAGTGTTTTATTGTTACCTAAAATGAATTTCCATCAAGAAACGGTCGAATCCATCAATGATATATTTATAGTATTCAAATTTAGATTTACGAATATCACTAGCATGTATAAAACTTATATTTTCCAGTACGAAATTTCCCGTACCAGATTTTACTTATATCTATACGAAATATGTTGACGCACTTACAACTCGTTCTATCTTACCTCTGGACCATAACTTTACATATACAACTTCGTTAATATTATATAGTTTTTTACCATTGTACAATGTAATACAAATGTATTTCTATATGTACACAAAAAATTTAACACCTTGCTTGCAACAATCTGTCTTATTATTAGAACGCTTCTTCCAAAATTTAATGTTTTATCCAATCCCTTTTTTATCATTTGCATTACACGCTCCGCAATGATATTACTTTGTGAGTGGTAGGGTAGTGCCTTCATTGGTATGAACCCATTGGCTTGACAAAACAAAGGGTGGTCCATTATCTGAAACCAATTCAACCGGTCACCTAAACACAGCAAATACTTCTTTTAATTTATTAATTGTTTCAGAAGCATTTGTACCCCTGTCCATCCTTTTAACATCCATCCATTTAGATTTAACTTGATATTAACTGCTTATTGAATCTAACCTTTCATTCTTTCTTTCTTTACCAAAGCAATCTAATTAAGCAAAACAAAATAGTCGTTATTTTTTTGGCGTCAAAATTGCCATTCTTGCAAAATTGTTTTTATAAGATCATGTCTCTGACGACTGGACTAATAGTGATCTGATTATTCTCTTTTTGATATTTTTACTAAGTTTTGAGTGATAATTAAACAATATTATGCAATTTCCATTTCTCCTTGCCTCTTTCATCATTTCAACATCTAAGATAATTCAATTTATTCATCATCGTCATTTTATTTTTATCAAAATTACAGAAATTTTATTAGGTATTATATGATAAATCAATATATTTAGTATCATAATACGTACATGTTTTTCCTGTGTCTAAACATCCCACCACTTATCCATTGTTTGTTACAGGTCTCCTGGATTAGAAGTAAAGACTTGCACATCCTGACGTCTGGTAGACATACATTTTCCAGCGACAGTCGATTCGAGTCTGTGCACACGGACAGCTCGGGGGATTTTTGGGGCTTAAGGATCCGCGGGGCGCATGTTGCTGATACGGGACAATACGAGTGCCAAGTTAACACTGAACCCAAGATGAGTTTGGCGATCAGTCTTACTGTGTCACAAGGTAGATACAATTTGGATTTTTGTAAATTGTTTTATTTCACAAATTTTCAATTTCTTAGGTTAATAACTTACATATGTGAATGTAATGTTTTGCAAAGGATATCATAGACTTAATATTGCCAATAAGATAAAACGTTATTTAAGAATATTTAAGAAGAAGAGATATGTATAACCGCAAATACACGGTTATACATATCTACAGCGTTAATAGGACGCAAAGCCCACAGATAATAGTTGACAAAAACGGCATTAAATGTATAAAAAGAATACGGCCCTAAGAACTTTAACATCAAAGAAACAAAGTTTATAATTTTTAGTTAAACAATATAATAACAAAGCAAAATTATTTTAATATTTGTTGAAGAACTATAATCTGCAACCAAATAATTATATATCCAAACAAATAATTCTATTCAAAGCAAATAAAAATATTTTCGCGCCGGTTACACAAATAAATCCAGCCTGCATTGACTTATTACTAGGAATGTTAATGTTTGTAATAAATATTCACATAGAAATAATTCGATATTATCTGGTAATTCCCATTTTACTATCACGAGCTACCTGCCTTAGCTAAAATAGCAAAAACACCGCAGCAAAAAAACGTCACGTAATAGAGACATACTGAGTGCAAAAGATATCGTTGCTATGAAATTGTATCATCTGACGCTAGACAGTCGATAATACGTAGTTTTAATTTACTTAACTCAGGATGCACATAATTTATACCTATCTGGTCTTATTACAGTTTTACAAATTAAACAACGGAAGTCAAGAAAAGATTTGACCGACCCAAAAAAATTACATTACGTGTCCTCTCCCTTCACCATTTCGTCCATAATTTCCTTGATCCTTCAATTGAAGAGTTGTTTATATTTGTAGATTATTGTGGGGGCCAAAACTGTATAGTTGCAAGATTTCTGTACCATCTTGTTCATATAGAGAAGAAACATATGATTTTTCCAATGAGAAGACATTCATACATGGAAACAGATACAAATATTTGGGGATTAAAAATCAAAAATCATCAACCATTTTTGAAGAAGCATTACTATTTCAAACTGGAGGAATAATATTTAACGGAAGACTTATTAACAACATAAGATATGCATATGACATCGTGATTATGGTAAGATCTGCTGAACAACTCCAATTACTGCTAAACAAAACAAACAGTATCTGTGAAAAATATGGACTAAAAAGGAATATAAAAAAGACCAAATACATGCTAATATCAAAGAAAACAAATATACCAACACACATACATTTGGGAAATGTACCGATAGAAAGGGTCAATAAATACAAATAGCTAGGAACCTGGATTTCAGACAATAACGATCTTCTTCTTCTTCATGTACCATGTCCTTTCAGAACGTTGGTTACCATCATAGCTATTTTAATTTTATTCACTGCCACCCTAAATAGCATGCTTGTGTCTACACCATACCAATCTCGCAAGTTCTTCAACCATGAGGTTCTTCTTCGTCCTGGACTGCGTTTGCCTGCTATTTTTCCTTGCATGATGTTTTGTAGCAATCTATATTTGGGACCTCTCATTACATGTCCGAAATATTCCAGCTTTCTCTGCTTGATGCCTTTTATGATCTCAGTAGTATTGCTGAGACGTTCAAGTATTGTGGAGTTACGAATCTTCTCCACCCACTAAACTTTTAAAATTCTTCTATAGCACCACATTTCGAAAGCCTCAAGGCGATTTAGATCGATTTTATTCACAGTCCAGGACTCGACAGCATAAAGTAAGACCGAAAACACGTAGCAGAGAAGTAGGCGGATCCTTAATGCCAATTTTAGGTCTCTGTTACATAACACCTTGGACATCCTTCTAAAAGCAGCTCTAGCCTGCTCTATTCTGGATCTAATTTCGCCGTGATTTTCTGCATTACAATTTAATTGCTGTCCAAGGTAGACCATTTTATCAACTTGCTCAAGTTTGGTATTATTTACATATATAGACGGTTTTATATTCTGTTGTTTACTTATTACAAGTATTTTGGTTTTCCTTATATTAAGATCCAGACCTGCCTCCCTACAACTCTCAACGACACTATCAAGTAGTGTTTGCAGATCTTCTTGACTAGAAGCTAGAAGTACTGTATCGTCCGCATATCGCAAATTATTGATGACTTCGCCGTTCACAAGTATTCCTTCTTGTTTTTCAGAAAGTGCTTTTTTGAAAATTCTTTCGGAGTAAACGTTAAAAAGCAGGGATGACAAGAGGCATCCCTGCCGTACTCCTCTTTTAATATTGAGAGCTTGTGATTCCACACCATCTACTAAAACTGATGTTGTTTGATTCCAATATAAATTTGCAATTATTCGAACATCTCTGCCGTCTAAGCCAATGTCTTTTGGAGCTTCGATCAATATAGAGTGCTTAACACGATCAAATGCCTTTTGAAAGTCAATAAAACAACAGTATATGTCTACAGATATATCACGACACCTTTGAGCAAGTACGTTCATTCCAAACAGTGTCTCTCTCGTTCCAAATCCGTTACGGAAACCAAACTGAGTGTCACATTCCTCATATTTATTGTAGATGCGACCATGTATTACCTTCAAAATAATGATCAAACAACCAAAATAAGAGCTAGGATAGAAATAGCAAGAAATGCGTTTGTAAAAATAAAAACAGTTCTCTGCAACAAAGATCTTAGATTAGAACTGAAAGCACTGAAACTCTACGTGTTTTTGATACTGCAATATAGACTTGAAAGCTGGATATTGAAGCAAGAACACATAAATAAGTTACAGTACTTTGAAATGTGGTGTTATAGGAGGATGCTTAGAATAGCATGGACACAGAAGAAAACTAATAGTATACATGGAAAGATAAGAGGACGAAGGAGCATAGGAAGAAGAAAGTTTTCTCGTACCTTAACCATTTAAGTTCGAGCCAGTTCACTTTATTTCCATCTGTGCCAATATTTCAGCGAATACAATGCTCCTGGACAATGGTAGAAAATAACATAGAGTCTTTTTGGGCCATTTCGTGAACTTCGAATGGTTTTTTACTTCCCATTATACGGACAAACTGATACTAGTCCCTAGGCACCACAGTCGGGATCTGGGTGTTTTATTTAGCTCTTTCGATACGAGCATGATTTACGTTGCATTCAAGATGCGTATGTCCAGGCAACAAGAACTTTGGATCTATGCAGTTGACGTGATTGCTTTTAACTGAACAACGTGAGTAACAATATCGGGCAAACATTCAAGTTTTTTGAGAACACAAGCAGCAATATCATCGGATCCTCTTTTACCTACTGCTTCGTGTCACATATAGCAATGAGTGGTACCTGCTCCTGAGACACAGTCTCTAATGGTTAAATTATATGTTGATAGAAGACGTTTATAAAAGGAGACGTTGGCTGTCAATAAATAGGACTTGCTGTAAGTCAAACACTAAAACCCTCATTGATTGCATCTTGCTTAGCCTTTTCTTTGTCCATGTCTTTGGATTTGTATCCCTCATCAGCCATATCTTTGTGTTTATTATGTTCCATGATCAATCGATTTTTCTCATCTTGATCTACGGTACACTTTATTTTCATAATATATGCATCGCAGGTTTTGCACGTATCAACATGCGGTTGTTTGAATGTGTACCTTGTTGACTTAAACACCTCTCTAAAGAGATCATATGAGGCTGCATTTTGATTTTTTTTTAAATTCATTAAAAAGTATACGAATATTAAGGTGGCTCTGAAGGTACCTCTTCTGTGAATCTTTTCGAGACTAATGACTGTAATTCATTACATCTTAAACTACTATCTGTCATTACAAAAAAAAAGGAAAATGTAGTTTTCTGAAAAATGTAGTAATAGTGACATCACACCCTTCATATGATTTATTTATAAACGGCGCTACCCTTAAAATCCAGACTCACGGGAAATATACACGCATACGCAACTCGGTCGAGCTGGATGCAATTTAATAAGCATGTAATTAGTTAAATTATGAGCACGGTACGTTTTGTTGAGTTTCGTGATTATGTTGCAGATATGCCTCCAACAGAGTATTTAATAGTGTGGACGGTTTTGCCGACAAATTGAATTAATTTCGTTGGAAACACTTTTTAGAACATGGTGAAACTATAGTGCCGCGTATTTTGATATTCCGTTTGAATATAAATACATGGATAATGTTTTATATTTTACATTTTACACAAGTTTTAACTGAATGTGACCTAGTTTTAAACAATTTTCGAGTGGTTTCAAGTATTTAGAATTGCATTTACGTCGAAATTTATGTACAACAGCGTGTTTATTGGAACTGAAAATATTATTTGACTTCCGAATTTCTAAACGATCTTCACCCTCCTTCACTCGCACCTCAAAAAATTACGCCATCACTCGCTTCTTCTTCTTCTTCGTGCGACTAGGATTACTCCTGTTTCTCTGCCTCTTATTCTGTTTCAGTCGTTGTTGACTGAACATTATCTTTCCACCTTTTTGGCAGCCTTCCAACGAGTCTTCTGCTATACGGCTTGTTGTTTTTACAGATTTTTGCTGATCTATCTGGTCCCATACAGCCAAGTTGCTTGCCAAGCTCCGCAATGTATCTTTTTCGAGATATTACAATATTAGTGTTATTGTTGTAAATTATTTGGCTGTTTATAGTTGAAATATTTAGTAGGCTGCAAAAAACAGTCAACGGCCTTCTTCTTCTTAGAGTGCCGTCTCCCTACGGAGGTTGGCAATCATAATGGCTATTTTTATTTTAGAACTTGCTGCTCTAAACAAATCAATCGATCTGCATTGGTACCAATCACGTAGATTCTTTAACCATGAGTTCTGCCTTCGGCCAACAGATCTTCTTCCTTGAATCTTTCCCTGTATTATCAGTCTCAAAATTTCATATTTTGGTCCCCTCATCACGTGGCCTAGGTATTCCAGTTTTCTGGTTTGTATAGTGGTGATTAGTTCTGTTTCTTTACCAACCCTCTCCAGTACTTCTTTATTTGTAATTCTATCAGTCCATGATATTTTCAATACTCTGCGGTATAACCAGAGTTCGAAGGCCTCGATTCTTTTTAAATTACATTTTTTTAATGTCCAAGTCTCAGCTCCATATAATAATATTGAAAATATATAACAGCGAATGATACGTAGTCTGATCTCCAAATTTAGATTTTTGCACGTTAGGAGTGGCTTCATTCGTATAAATGCTGATCTGGCAATCTCTATTCGTCTGTTTATTTCTACAGTATGATCATTGGTTTCATTGATCAAAGTTCCCAAATACTGATATTTTTCTACTTTTTCTATCACGTTACCATTTATTGTCAATAGGTGATGTATATTTTGTGGCCTTTTTGTAATCAGCATGTACTTCGTTTTTTTGGCGTTTATAGTAATTCCCATCTCAGCACTATTTATACTCAAGCTTTCGATAAGATGTTGTAGATCCTCTATACTCGTTGCTATAATCACAGTGTCGTCTGCATATCTTAAATTATTAATTAATTTTCCGTTAACGGTGACTCCCGCTTCGATATTATTGAGCGTGTTTTGGAAAATTTCTTCAGAATATAAGTTAAACAAAAGTGGTGATAACACACATCCCTGTCTAACTCCTCTACAGATCTTCATTTCTTCTGAGTGTTGCCCATCAATTTGAACTATGGCACTTTGGTTCCAATATAATGTTTGCACTATATTTATGATTTTACTGTCAATGCGCTTGTTCATAAGTATTGATATTAGTTTTTCATGTCTTACTTTATCGAAAGCTTTTTCGTAGTCAACGAAGCACAAGTGTAGATCAACATTCACATCCCGACATCGCTGAATTAATATGTTGATGGCAAATAGTCCTTCTCGAGTACCCATTCCATTTCGGAACCCGAACTGCGTCTCGCTAATATCCTCCTCTAGCCTTTCGTATATTCTCTTATGTATTATTTTTAGCAGAACTTTTAAAGTATGACTCATGAGGCTCAGTGTTCGATAATCAGAGCACTCTTTTGCTGCTTGTTTTTTAGGGATGGTTATAAATGCTGACTTTAGCCACTCCTGTGGTATTATTCCCGTATCGTACACCGTGTTGAATAAATCTGCCAATACTTCCAAGTTGTCCTCTTCCACTAGTTTTAAGAGTTCTACTGGTATTTCATCTAATCCAGCTGCCTTATTGTCTTTAGAGTTTTTGATAGCATATTTGATTTCATCTATCGTGATCTTCTGTATCTCTAAAGGATTTAATTCTTGTATTTTCTTCATTTCACCTCTTTCATCTTGGAAAAGTTCTCTAACGTGCTCCTCCCATCGCCTTAACTTCTCTGGTAAATCTACTAGTAGTACTCCTTTTTTGTCTTTTATGTGTCCTTGCTGTCTATTTCGACCCATTCCAGTCACTTCTCTAATTTTTTTGTGCATATTTCTCATATCATATTTTGTTTCTAGTTCTTCTATCTCTTTACATTGCTTCATCAAATAGATTTCCTTAGCTGTTTTGATTTTTTCCTTAATTATTCGTTGTATTTCTTTATACTTCTGTAGATCTTTTCCTTTATATTTCCTTCTTTCTTCCATCAGTAATAGTATTTCTTCTGTCATCCAGTATTTTTTAGCCTCGGATTTATGTTCTATTAAACTTTCTTGAGCTGGTTTCAGTAATGTGTTTTTTATATTACACCACTTTTTATTTACATCCATAATTTGTTTGTTGTCAGTTAGTGTTTTTTGCATATTAACGTTCACATTTTTTTTTATTTCATTTTTTATTTCTTCGTTTTGTAGCATTCTTACGTTAATTTTTGGTTGTTGTTTTCTGAGTTCAATTCTTTTTAATTTTATTTTCACGTCAGCCACTAGCGGATTGTGGTCTGAGTTAACATCTGCTCCAGGATAAGTTTTAAATGAGGTTATAGAGTTTTTATATCTGCTATTTACGAGTATAAAGTCTATCTGGTTTCTGACAATGTGGTTTTCTGTATGTGAAGGAGACGTCCATGTATATAGTCTTCTTTTAGGAAGCTGAAACCAAGTATTGGCAATTACCATATTCTTTTCTTGGCAGAATTCTATGAGCCTTTCTCTTCTCTTGTTTCTAGTTCCTAGTCCGAACTGTCCAACTATATTTTCAACTGTACCTACTCCAATTTTTGCATTAAAATCTCCTAAAATGTAAGTAATATCTCTAGATTTTGTTAACTTGATTGTATTGTGCAATTCTAAATAAAAGTTTTCGATCTCATCTTCGGTCTTATCAGCAGTGGGAGCGTAAACTTGGATCATATTAATATTACAGTTCCGTGCTTGAATTTTTAGCATTATTATTCTTTCTGAGATTTGAATCACACCTAACACTGATTTTTTAATAGTGTTGCTTATGATAAAAGCTACCGTATCGATGATCAGTTTTTTCTCCTCCAGTGTAATAAATATTGTGGTTATTTATTGATATCTCTCTATTTCCAAGCAACGGCCAGCGATTGCTAAATCGAGTCACCGAGTATTCTGCCTTCATTTTATCAACAATATCCACTCCGCCTTTTGTGAGGTTGTAATCAGTAATGATCACTGGCTTTATGATATGCTCTTTAGTGTTTTCATCAATGAAACCATCGCTGTGTATGGTCTGTATGGCTGTTTTTTAACCAGGAGGAGTAATTCAAATTTTCCGCGCCGTAATTCTTGTTTGTAATTGGTCCAACCGCAGGCAAGCTTACTCCACTAAATTATGACATATTGACACTAACGACATTTGTGAAATTTTAAAATTCAAAATTTAGATCGAAGATTTTTTGTATTTTCTGCGTTATTCCTTACATTCATAATTTATTCGTTTGCATTTATGTAAAGAACAACTTTTTTTCAGAACTATTTCGTGTTATTAAGATAACAATATGGATTCAATGCCAAGTAGGTACACTACAGTAAAAGAACTGTAATTCAGAAATCTTTAAACTCTCTCTAATTTTTTGATAGATGCATTTGCATAGCTTTGTTGCATACTTATTAGATCTATTTGCAAATTAAAAGACAATGTGAAAAACCAAACTTAGACGAATGTGAAAAATGTGAAAAACATCCTTTTTTTATTGTAATAATTGTAATATCTATTGGAAGTGAATTGAAAAAAATATTATTCAAACAATAATTAACAAAGTTATTTTAGAATTGACGTGGAAGGTTGTCCGATATTGTTTACTCGATTACCAAAAGGCCGAGATAATCAACAAAAAAAGAAGATGTATTTGGTGACTTTTCTAGTAACTTTCTTGGGTGTGAATCTGTCTTTTTGGTTTACTCCTCCTGGTTAAGAATCAGAGTATAGTGTTGAAAGCACTCGTTTCCATCGTCATCATATGCAAACATGCTACTACATAAAGGTCTTTCTTGTACGTGTGTCAACTCAGGGAAAATTTGTTGTTTCTTTTTACGCAAAGTACCTATCGTTGTCAAGTAGTGATCGTTAAATAAAGATTTGACTAAGGGTAAAGAGGAAAAGTAATTGTCCGTAGTTACATTTTGACCGGTTCCACTTATGGGTCGTATAAGTCTTTTTACTACACTAGATGCATCGTTGAGTAGTTGATATGGTCCCTCAGTTTGTTTGCCGGGGTAAATTTCGTTACTTTTCGAGATTTTGTGTGAAAAATGCTGTAGCGTCCACCAAGGCATAAATCTTTATTCCGTGTTTCGTTGGCTTATTGGCTATATACTGCCTATCGATCACAGAACGCTTTCAACATTTCTTCCGTGGTTACATAGAATCCAGGAGTGTAGGCAAATAAACAGTTAGTGACAAACATTTCATATATTTCTCGAATGGGTGCAAGGTTATCAACTGCCGAATTCACTTGCCTCTTAGTGGCGTCGTCAAATCTTACACCTTGAATAATTTGGTGATATCTTTTCTTGGACATAGTAGCTCCAAAAATATTTGAAGCTGTGCCATCTAATTTCCAGGGTTCGTGAGTATTTAAATGTTGCGCTCTTTTTGACACATAAAGGAACAAAAGTCCAATAAATGCTTACATTTCCTCGAAGTCAACAGCATGACAATGCCTAAGGCAAGTATAAAATACTCTCATCATATTTAGTTTTCGATTTACATATTTTACAATATTATTGATCATAGCATCCGAGAAACACAATTTCCAGTATTCAAATATAGTTTTGGCGTCTTTGGCAAATTCCAGATGGTTGGTGAAGAGCGAGTCGTGGATTCGAAACTAGCTTTTGAAACCAGGAATGGGTCCAACGGACGAAATAAGTGAAGATAGGACAGGATAAGATAGATATGTTAGAAAAGATATCTTCTTCTTTTTGTGCCACTCCTATCGGAGATTGGAAATCATCAAGGCTATTCTGACCTTGTTTACGGCTGACCTAAAGAGTTCATTAGTGGTGCAGCCAAACCACTCTCTTAAATTCCGCAACCATGACATTCTTCTACGGCCTGGATTTCGTTTTCCTTCTATTTTTCCCTGCATTATATTTTGAAGTAATGCGTATTTATGTCCTCTCATCAGGTGACCAAAATATTCGAGTTTTCTTCGCTTTAGCGTTAACAAAATCTCTGGGTATTTTCCTATTCTTCGTATTACTTCACAGTTTGTTATTCTTTTAACCCAACTAATCTTCAGCATTCGACGGTAGCACCACATCTCGAAACTTTCAATATTTTTCATGTTGTTCTGTTTGAGAGTCCAGGCCTCTACACCGTATAATAGCGTGTTAAATACATATCCTCTCAGCATTCTTAATCGTAGAGGGATGCTTATATTTCTGTTGCAGAAGAATTTTCTCATCTTTATGAAGGTGGCCCTGACAATTTCGATACGTCTTTTTATTTCACTGTTTTGGTCTCCAGTTTCGTTTATTAAAGTTCCCAAGTATTTGTAACTTGATACTTTTTCAACTTAAGTGCCGTTTATACTAATATACGCTGGATGTATCATGTTTTTACTGAAGACCATATACTTGGTTTTTTTAATATTGATATTTATACCATAATTGTTGCAAGCAATATGTGTGTCTGTAAGTAATCTTTGTAATTCTTCTGCTCTTCTTGCAACTAGTACAGTGTCGTCCGCGTATCGAATATTATTTACAATCTCTCCATTAATTACGATTCCTCCGTTTGCTTGTAAAAGGGCTTCCTGACAGATGCTTTCACTATATACATTAAATAACAGAGGTGACAAAATGCAACCCTGTCGTACTCCTCTACGTATTTCTATTGCCTGTGATGTTTCAGTTTCTATTTTGATGTTAGCTGTTAGAAATGATGATGTTGGATGTTAGAAAAGATATAGAAATAAACAAACAATAGATGGATAACATTACCAAAGATAAGATAAGATAGAAACAGGGCGCCACTTAGCCTTTTGGGGTTAAAGAGGAAAATTAAGAAACCCTAGAAACGAAAAAGAGGTTCTTTAAATTAAATGCAAAATCAGTAGTTAACCTTAACTACAGGAGAAAAAATAGTCGACGTAGATTCGTTCAGATAGTGGAAGATAATATGATTACCATATTATTCGCCCAGATAATTGAAGGTAATTGATTATGATAACTTACAGTAAATCTTGATGTCTGCTACACCACTCCACTGACTTTATTATACTTTACTTGTATCAAGCACTGAAGTTAATTTAAAATAAAGGTAGGTACATTATACCCATATTTAATCCAACAGTGTATTAAATTAAGAAACTCGAATGTATAACTGTATACATACTTAAAGAAAAAATTCACTGAGACGGTAAGGTAACAAGCGTCTTTCCTCAAAGACTGCCTTGCCAAAAGTAATGTGCTTCCTATAAAAATTTCACAAGTTTCCCAAAAAATAAGGTAAAATAACCCCCACCCAAAAATGATAGGTTAGACTGTATGTATTCCTAGGTAAACAAAAAGGTTCATTCAAATGAATAAACGAATATCAAAAGGTTCGAGGTAATTACGGTACTAGTAATTTGGAACGTCAGGAAAATAAAATCTTTCGGATTAGGTTCTTACAGATAATTACTATAACGTGCCTTCGACGATTTTGGCGGCTAAAGCATCAAACAGAACCTGAATAAAACCCGAAAAGGATTAGCTAAGGATTAACCCAACCGGCGTCTTTTAATAAGTTGGTTCTTCCATACTGTGAACTCTGTGATAAAATTTTCTAATGGTAAACAAAACCACCCGCGTATATATTATTTGCAAATACGACCATCGGCGTCTGAGCAACAGGGGTAAAGGGATTTAAAATAATTTAGTATTTTAATTAAAAAAAAATGTTACAATCTATATTTTCTAATAACCTTTTTCATCCAATTGAAAATGGTTTACATAAGTAGCATGAATAATCAATCAAAGAAGCCTCATTATATCTTTATTTACTTATAATATGATGACGTCTATACTAAGATTTTTAAAGCAAATATAAACTCAACAAGAAAAATATGGCTGCTCAAAATAAAATACTTATAATTTAACCACACTATTACAAAGAAAAATATTCCAAAAACGTCTCCTGTAAGTACACGAACGGAACAATTGTAATCCTATTTTGATATTGCTTTCAGGCAAGTTTACTAGACATAAATATTCTGATTGTATTCTTCATAACGAATGCACATATTTGGTAGCGAACTATTTTATTTTTCCAAACGTAACGTAAAAGGATCTGAAAGTTTTATCGCTTGAGTTATACTGCAACACAAAATATTTGCAGCCAAATTTATATCAGTCTGTTTAAGAGATTCATTTAAGAAAGAGTTTATTGTGGCTGTCAAGTAAAGTGCAGTGACAATATGAATAGGTTAAAAAATATTTGTAGATTCACCTAGTAGAATTTTTTTATCGCTTCGGCAGTTTGCCATACAGCCAGTCACATGATCTTTAATTCTCATTAGGCGCAGTAAAAAGTTCTTCAATTATTTGCAATCGAATAGACTAAAGTAGAAAAATTAAAATTTGGGAAATTAGTACAATAATTATTAAAAAGGAGAGAAAATATATATATATATATATATATATATATATATATATATATATATATATATATATATCTCTATATATATATTGTTATGCTTGTTTATTTTGAGTTCAAACTTAGTTTATTGAGCCAATAAAAACGAATTATACTTATTTGTTATCAAAAGTTAAATAATCCTTATATTACCTGTGTTCGATGGATTCAAAAGATTTTCTAGTTGTCTTTTATCGGGATAGAGAAGAAAAGGATAAGAATACAAATATATTATATTACAAAGATTTACGTTTCTTTATTTTATATGAACGAATAAAACAATTATTAAATTCTGTCGTTATCTTATCAATCAGCATACAAGAAAATAAATCAATTTATTATGATAATAAGATTATAAAGCTACATACATTTATATTACGTGAAAAACCAATTTTACTTAACATTTTCTTTACTTGAAAAAAGAAACCACAAAACTTTAAACTTTTGATTAGCCTAACAAAACCTCAGTTCTTAAATTTTAATGATAATGACCATGATGTCGAAACGATCCTTCACAGATATAAAATTCAATTGTACAAACACTTACAGTTTATTTTCTTCTTGAGTGTATGTTGGAACATACCCAGAAAAGTCCAGTCTCCTCAAATATGTAATCTCCCCTCTTTGGCACCTCGGCTCCTTCTTTACGTCTCTGCAAACCTCCTTCAGACTACACAGAAAACACCTGATTCACTTCTCCAAACTCCGCTACTTATTTATGACACCAGGACCTCCTTTTGTCAACTTGCTGCCGTAAGAATACTTTCACATATACTTTATAAAATGCCCACGGTAGATACAAGGACCTCTTTTAATCCACTTGTTATCTCCTTCTTCAAACTATTCACTTCTTTTCGTTACGCCGGTATCCAAACTCACGAACCACACCCTATCTTGAGACAAACTACTTTTTTCTTTCGATGACCAAAATATGACTAACTTCTCCCCTCTCATGATCGACTCACCAAATTCCCATTTAAAAACGACCGTCCAATCAAAAAGCTTAAATTGTGTTTACCATGATTTTGGAAAAGCCTTATTTCGGTTTCAGAGAAAACTAAATAGCTTACTTTAAAATTGGTTTTTTTTTTAATACATCATTTATACATATTTCAAAAGATTAAAATATGGTCATTTAATACTCGACTATACAAACAATGAAAATATTAACTTACAGATTATTGATATTAACTGTCTTCTAATTCTAAACAAAGGTTTTTTGATAATTTTGTTTGAAACGGAAAAAGGTCAATTGTCAAACAAATTTCTATTCTTATCTACACTAAATCTTATCTTAAATTACTATATACAATTTGTTTATATTGATATCTTGAAATTTTATTTCGATGGATTTTTTTATTTATTTTTCTTTGGTTGGAAAAGAAAAAGTATGACAATATATATACATATATATATATATATATATATATATATATATATATATATATATATATATACCCATAAACACATACAATCAACCTGGGTCACTCTCTTCACGTCCCCAGGGACTCATCAAGTGATTATAAAATTTAACATACACAGGAAAACTAGGCTGCGTTAAATAGGATTAAACATATAAAGGAAAGAAAACAAAGGTAAAAAGTAAAAACACTATTTTTCTTAAATAAAGAAAAATTTGGTCAAAAAATCGATTATTTAATCGTAAGTTAATCTATTTTGAGACAAAACGTTAAACGGAGATTTACCGGTATTATGAACTATATTATTATATAATAAGGTGGTTTCCAAATTAAATTTGGCACAACTAAAAATTACATGATCTAGGTCGCCTTTTACTCCACATTCCACACAGTTTTTACTCTTTCACATGAATTTTTGCAAGATGAGCAGGAAAACAAGCATGTCCAAATGTTAGCCTAGATATAATTGTTATATATTGCTTAGGGACATTTTAAGTTCTATGCCAATGTGATACAGGGATAGTGCGTAAAGAACTGTATCTATTTGGGTAAAACTCAGACCATACGTCAATCCATTTATATTTTAAGACTGCCTTGCGTCTAGCATTCAAATCAGAAATACTGGGTATATATTCTGCGGTATCCACTGAATAAATGCTTAATTTGGCTAGTTTGTCCACATGTTCATTATGTTTAATTCCGCTTTGGACCATATAAATATCACATTTTTTTTTATTTTACTTCAAGTATTTTACTAATGTTTAATTAATATTTTATGGATTGGAGTATGTGGTTCGAAAAAAGGGTTGGTTAATGGCTGTGACAACTGAAACAATAATAACGGAGCATTCCTTGTTAGAAACAAAAAGTAGGGCTTGATATATGGCAATTGCTTCCGCACTAATTATGGAAATATTTGCTTTTAATTTGAACATTTTTTCTATTTTTCTACCTTCTCCATGGAGATGTAAAAGGCACATCCTGTACCGTCTTCTGATTTGGAGGCATCCGTGTAGATATTACTGTAGTATACAGTATAGTACTTTCTCAATATTAATAAAAATTGAAATCGTAGGCTTCCACGGCCGAGTCAGAATTATAGTTTATTCGTCTTCCGGGTTTGGACCGTGTCATTTGTGGGTGACCCAAAAGTGTTTTCCCTCCCCACCTCTCGACGCGTTAGTGTTCTGAGCTGTTGGACGTGAATCCCTGTCCTGGCATTTATTTTTCACCTCTGGCTGCGTTGAGTAGTTGAGTTACTGTGACCAAATGCCCATCTTGGTAGTTAGTATTCGCCTCTGGTTGCGTTGAGTAACTGAGTTGCTAACTACCCATCTTCCTGTCTTCTTTTTCTTTTTCTTTTTCTTTGTTCTCCTGAAGAAGCTACATACAATTGTAGCGAAACGTCGAGATGAACCCACTTTTGGGTCACTCACAAATGACACGGTCCAAACCCGGAAGACGAATAAACTATAATTAATAAAAATTGTTGGAAGAAAGTTATTTCTAGAGAAATTAGTATTTCTGTAGTTCTGTAGTTTTTCTTTATTCAATATTTATTCGTTAAATCATAATTGTTTAAATTTATTAATTTGGTATAAAGGAAAGTTTTCTGGTGTTTAATTTTCATTAAAAATTTTTTGGCCAAGAAATATCTTCTAAGAGAAATTGGAGGCTCAACTGCTTCAACATACAGAGACTCAATATGAGTTGTCTTTATGGCACCTATACAGATCCGAAAACACTGGTTTATAAATATGTTTAATTTGTTTAGTAAGTTCTTGCTGGCAGATTCGTATAACCAATATCCATAATTTACGATAGAGCGAATGTACGTACTGTAAAAAAGTAAGGAAGTCTGAACATCTGTTCCCCACCAAGTTTTAGTTGTCATTTTCAGAAAGTTTAGGTATATTTCACATATATTTAACATACATTCTATGTGAAATTTCCACGTGAGCTTGTGATCCAGTATAATGCCCAAATATTTAATTACAAACCTTCTTAAAAGAAATTTCTCGCTATTTTACTATAAAAGTTTCTAAATTGGGGATATTATTTTTACTGAAAATGGTCATTGCTTATTTTGTGGCCAACAGTTGAAGGTGATTTTCTTCCAACCATATTTTTACAACATTTTAAGTATCCTTTTAAAATCCAAAAGCTTCATCCCTTTTCATTGTTTCACAGTATATGCTGAATTCATCTGCATATTGGATGGTCTTAAAATGATATTTTTCCAACTTTAATTTATGTAGGTCAGCTCTATATAAATTGAAAAGAAAATGACTCAAGACAGCACCTAGTGGAATTTCTGTATAAACATATCTTGGACCTAATAAATGGTTGTTAAAAACCCTGACATAAACATGACTTTTTGAATATAATTCGATAATAGCATATACTATTGCCTTAAGAATTTTAAAATCCATAATCATTTTTATACTTAAAATATTTAAGCTTAAGGTGTCATATGCTTTCGCAATATTAATAAAAATTGTTGGAAGAAAGTTATTTCTAGAGAAATTATTTTGAATATATGTTACTATATCTACACTATACCTATCTTTTATCACACTTTTGAAAGTTTTTTGTACGCATGATAAGACAAATCGGTCTATAAGAATGGGCCAAATTAGGGTCTTTACCTTGTTTACGAAGCGGTGTGATTATAATTTTTCTAAAATCTTTATTGCACACATATGCAAGCATCCCATCAAAAATTTGAAGAAAAAAAAACTTTTTGCTATAATTGGTAAATTCTCTAACATTGGATACTTTATTTGATCAAAACCCGGGGCAGTTTTTTGATTTCGAAAAGCATAATTTACTTCATTATTGTGCAAAATATTTGCCAAGAAATGTTTTTTATCTAAATATCGAAACGTAAGTTCGATATTTACAGTGAAAGGAACAGTCTGGGGAGATACATGAATAAAAAACTCATCTACTAAATTATCATTATGTGGCTTATCAAGGTTTATTGTTTAGCGATACATTTTTGTGCTTGTTTTCATATCATGCTAGCTAGAGTATTTTTGTTGAAATTGGAATATCATTCAATGGAACTTTTTTTAGCTTTTTCATTTTATATTAGTTTAGTAAGTGCCATGCATTTTTTGTATGCAAGAAAATTATATTTTGTGGGGTTTCTTTGTACTCTTGCAGTACCTAGTAGTATATGGCACTAATTTACTCTTCCTAAATACCATCTCTGTTGATTTTGGCGACCATTACAGCAAATTATTTTGTAGTCTGAGTTGTTTGTAATTGTAATTATATGTATCGTTACACTATCACCTATTCTTGTCTATATTTCACAAACTAAAACTAAATTTTACAGGTAATAGTAAAAATTACCAATATGTGTTACTTTATCAATTCAACTACCTTTAAAAACAAAAAACGTACAAGCCAAACCTTTAAAATGTTCACGTCCAATAAATTCTTTATGAGTCAGAAGGTTGTAACTTTTTACAAAGTTTGTCAAATCAAATTTAAAAATAAAAGGGAGGTACTTAAAAGTCAATTAGTAACAACCAGTTCCACTGTTTTCACACTAACGAATTAAAATAATAGTACAGTACTCCTGGTGGGATGATACTATTAGTACCGCCTTTATGACTGATTTCTTTTAATAATGTTAAGTTAGAAATATATTAGTGAGCATTGCAAATACATAAGAGGAGAATTAACAACACTCCCAATACTAACACTAAAAAAAATAATGTAGGATTATAACTTGAAACGAAAATTGAAATGATAATGAAAATTAAAATTGAAATTAGTGAATAAAGTCTTTTGGCCACTGTCTCTTCAATCTTCGTCTGATTTCTGGTTGAAGGTGTGGTTGTCCTGCTTGTCGCTTGTGATCTTTATTTCATGTCCAAGATATATGTATTTTTCCACCGGCTATACTTCGTTGTCTCCAATATTGATATTTCGGCTAGGTACAAGATTTGTCAGGAATTTTGTTTTGGAGATGTTTATTTTAAGACCCACACTGACACACACTAACTAAAGTTCATGTAGCATTGTACATATCTACTTGAGGTTGTCCGTGAACAAAACTATGTCGTCTGCGAATTTCAAATTTGTTAATCTTCTATCGTCAATGTTCAAGCCTTTCTCTTCCCAGTTAAGTTTTTTACAAGCATATTCTAGTACTGCGGTAAACAGTTTATGAAATATGATCAGTGTTTTCATGTAGTTTCACAGACATAGTTGCGTTCTTGTATATATTGTAAATTCACCTTGTATGTCGGTATTCAATGCGGCATGCTTGTAGTGCTTCCAGGATTTTGTCAAATTCTACCGTGTCAAAGGCTTTATTGAAATCTACAAAAGTGGTCGATTGTATTCGATAGTCTTTTATATTGCCGTTTTAATGCTCTGTATGTGATCATTTGTTCCAAATCCGGTACGAAATCCCGCTTGCTCTATTGCATCACTATCTACACAATCTTCGACTGGAGATTTGTTATTCTTAACTTTTCGTAGGGCTAGTTTTGTTTCGTCCATTGTAACTTCTGGTAGTAGTTCTGATCCTTGGTTGACAATGCCCTTTTTCCTTGTTAATATTTCTGATACTTGATCTCTGCTATTTGCTTAGTGTTGTCCTCTCTCTTGGTTGTAAGGTGACCATTTCTATCTTTATTCTTTTTATCTGCCTTGACCCGGTTCTTAGTCTTTTTCTCAATACTTTTATACTTTTATTGTTCTCAATGGTATGTTTGATTTGTTCTTGGTTGTATTTTAGAGTGTATTGTCTAACAGATTTGGATATTTCTTTATCAAATTTTTGTAGTTAATCGGCTTTAGTTTTTGCCTCTCTTCTCATTTCTCTTCTTTTCAGCATTAGTTGCCTGCCTAGTATTTTGGCTAATCTTCTCTTCTGTTTGAGTTCTAGGAGAGAATTTATTTTGACTTTTAAGTCAAGCATTTTTTAATGCATTATTTAAGTCGTTTATATTATTTTCTGTTTCAGGACTACTAAGTATGTCGAAAATACATTGCTGAAAACTATCTACATCTGATGATTTTATCTATGGTTTTGATTTGTTCTTCTTTTTAATCATCTCGTACCTCTTCTTCTTTAAGCTTATATCTATTTTGCCTCGTACCATTCTATGATCGCTGTTGGTAACATGTGTTTAGAATCGTGATGTCTTTAACGGTGTGTTTTTTATCCGTGATAATCAAATCTATTTCGTTTTGAGTTTTTCCATTAGGACTTTGTTATGTCCATCTTCTCTGTGGTTCCTTTTAGAAAAAAACTGTTCATTTGGAATAACTTATGATGCAGCATGAACCTTAACAGTATTTCGCCACGTTCATTTCTACCATCCAAGCCAAAGTTTCCCAGTGGTGTTTTGGTAAGGTTAGATTTCATTTATGTTTTCGGCGTTAAAATCACCACATATAAAAATAGAATGTCCTTGGTGGTCTTTAAGACAAGCTTCGATATTATTATAGAATAGACTAACTTCTTCATCATGGTCTGTAGTTGCTGCATTAACCTATATTATTTTTATATTACACCTTGTATTCAATTTGAGATTAAGACAAATTACTCTTGTAGAAAATTTCTTTAGTGATACTATACTTGTTTGGAAATACTATACTTGTCTTCCCAAGAAATTATTGTCGTCACCTACGCAGTAAAAACTACAGATGTGGGTTTGGAATAACACAAGATTGTCTCTTATTATTAATATTTGATATTTTAAATATATTTTAATATATTGAACCATCTTTAGTTTTAACGATATTTGCATTTTTCTCTTTGTCTTGTGAATATGTCATTACTGTTGTTTTGTTTATTAAATATTTAAAAAACAAGTGCCGTTTTTTAAAGGGTTTTTCCCCAATTGTTTTTTGTTTCTATTTGTATTTATTCTTTCTTGTATTTCTCATCTCTGTGAGCGACCCCTCCCATAATCTACCAGTACTGAGCAACATATCCTTAGGGAATAAGTGGATTGGTGTTTCAAGTTTACGTCTTAATAATCTAGTTCACTATGTATGGTATAGGCCCTCGAACAATAACCGGCAGTCCTATCCTATAGAAAGTAGCTTCATAAACCTCTTTGTTACTATTTAAATAGGACCGGTTTTTTACTCTGACTTTAAATTTAGTTAACTTAAACAAAATTCAGCTGTCTGTCAAGTAAACATTTCACCAGCCAATCCGTTAAACCCTTAAAACTATAACCAAAAAACTCCCTTCGCTCCGAATTAACTTTTTCCGCAAAAACAGTATAATTAAAATCTCTGTGGATTTCCGGGAACGGGTCCCAGGACGGCGTCTTGCAAACATCAAATAAATTATTCAATTGTTCTGTCTAAACTGCTGAAGCTCCATTGTTTATTCTATTAATCAAGTTATTTAACGAACTTGTACAAACTTCACGATGCCATGATTCCGAAAATGGGATACTACAAAGCAACACAAATTTGAAACAAGGCATGATTGCAACGAAAGAGAAGCGCGCTGACAGGGAAAGGAAAGTGCATTTTGGGTCTGGATTTTGTATTCGTGTTTTTATATAAAGGTAGCCCCTTTCGCAAGTTTTACATTAAGTTTGTATATACTAGATATTAGCTGCCAATAACAACAAAATAGTTAGAAATCAAATAAATTGTATCCATCTCAATAGAAGATAGA
The DNA here is from genome assembly GCA_918026665.1 of Diabrotica balteata. Taxonomy (NCBI): domain Eukaryota; kingdom Metazoa; phylum Arthropoda; class Insecta; order Coleoptera; family Chrysomelidae; genus Diabrotica; species Diabrotica balteata. The sequence goes on along the minus strand of OU898282.1, from coordinate 150,209,942 downwards.
GTATAAACTCCAAAATTTTTAAAATGATTCTTCACAATATACAGTACACTACTATCAAACATTCGACTGGTATTAGCTAAACTAAAAAATTCCAGCACTGGCTTTGGAAAAATTAATTTAGGGATTCGTATTAAATATTACACCCTGTATACATTTTTTTAAAATGTAATAAGTGATTTTCAAACTAAATAAATAGCCAATGAAAACGACATATGCGACAATGTTGTCGCACTTTTATTAAATTTTTAGTGAACGATCAAATCTTACCAAAAATAGAACAACCATAATGAAGTATCAAATTATAAGGTAATTAATTTAAACAAGTGTTATACATTTCAAACACTTTAATTGAAATGATAAACTGACTCACTGCACAACAAAAAACAGTAACTACTAACAATAACGAAGAAAAATTAAAAAAAAACTAAAAATATGTACATAGTTATGATAAACCCATAAATTAGAACTGGAAAAAATACAATCATGGTAACAAAATAAAAATAATTAAAAATAGATTTTCGTAATGGAACCCTGCAGCCTGTACACATTTTTGTTGCCGAATTGTTAATTGACGTATTGAATTACGGATACTCTGGGGATCGTTTCTAATAGTATTACAACAATGTATAATTCTATAAATTAATTGTTGTCGGTTATTAATATTCACTGCGTAAACTAGTTGCTTTAATCGTCCCCAAATATGGTAATCAACGGGATTGAAATCAGGGGATCTTAAAGGCCACAAAATAGGACCTGCACGTGCTATCCACCTGTTGCCATAAACATTATTAAGATGTTGTCTCACTGCCAGTAAAAAGTGTGGGGGTGCCCCATCATGCTCAAAATACATCCCTCGGATAGCAACGTTCGCGTTGGCAAGCAAATTCGGCAAAATATTTTGTAGAAAGTTCAAATAGACCTGCCCTATTAATGGACCATCAAAAAAGTGAGGACCTACTAATTGGTTATTTATGACACCAATCCACACGTTAACCGAAAACCTTAACTGAGAACGACGTTCTTGAATAGCATGGGGATTTTCTTCTGCCCACACATGTGAATTTCGTAAATTATTTATCCCGTCTCTGGTAGATTGGGCTTCATCTGTAAATAGTGTCCTATATAGCGTTGGTCGATTATAGTTAATCCATCTACAAAATTCCAACCTATCGATCTCATCTCCAGCATGTAGTCGCTGAACCATTTGAATGTGATATGGGTATAGATTATTTTTTGTAAGACTCTACTTACTTTTGATTGAGTAACATTGAGTTCTCGACTTACTTGTCTAGTGCTTATTGTAGGATTCATAGTAACGGCGTCCATTATGTCATTTTCCTGCGCTTCATCTACATGTCGCCCTGTTGTTCCACTAGGAAAAGTGCCATTTTCTCGCAAATAATTAAAAACTGACCCAAATGTTGGATGACTGGGAGTTCGACGATTAGGAAATGTCCTGCGATATTCTCTACTAGCAGCCCTACCATTCCCATTACAGAATCCATAAACAATTATTATGTCTGCATATTCTGTGGTCGAAAACTGATGTGGCATTTTGAACGAAAGTAACAAAAGCTCTACCAAAACTAACACAATGTACGTAACGTAGATATGACAGAAGAAATATGTATTCTTGTACACATAAATAACAATTGATAATGACAATAACGACAATGGGTATAAAATATCAAGAAACGTCAAACGGTCAACGCCAACCTTCATTTTAAACTTTTTTAGATTTATTTTTATTTAGTACAGTTGATGCAATGTATTATTATTTGACATAAAATTTTATTCATTTACAATCAACAAAAACTAACACATACAAGAGGTTTGACTTTTTAATCAATTTAATTTATTATTTATCGAAAATAATGCCCCAATACGATCTATGAGTAAAAATTTAAAATTGAAAAACAATTGATTCTTTCGTAGAGATAATACAAAGTGACCTTATAAGTGAAATTATACCTTATAATTTGATACTTCATTATGGTTGTTCTATTTTTGGTAAGATTTGATCGTTCACTAAAAATTTAATAAAAGTGCGACAACATTGTCGCATATGTCGTTTTCATTGGCTATTTATGTAGTTTGAAAATCACTTATTGCATTTTAAAAAATATATATACAGGGTGTAATATTTAATACGAATCCCTAAATTAATTTTTCCAAAGCCAGTCCTGGAATTTTTTAGTTTAGCTAATACCAGTCGAATGATTGATAGTAGTGTACTGTATCATGCAAAAATTAAAAAAATCAAATGAGCCGTATAAACACTACAGTAAAATGAAATAAATGGTCAATTACACAAATTACCCTGTTAATTAATAAAGAAGAAGAGTTGACATTTTTAGTGGCCACATGATATGCTCCCTGAGGGACTCTACATATGGTAGAAGTATGTAAAGTTCCTCATGACTCACCCTGTATATATATATATATATATATATATATATATATATATATATATATATATAATATATATATATATATATATATATATTGTTTAAATACTTTATTTTGCAGACACTCTATATTTTCTCTTGACAAGACCAACACTCGATCGACTAATCTATTTTAAACATAAACTCATTTTAGACATCATTATACGAAAATTGATTAAGATAGCGGTAACGCAAAAACGAGAAAAAAAACCCTAAAAATAATTACTCCAAAAAACTCAGGCAAAAACCAAGAAAAAAGTCTTATGAATATTACGAACAAATATTATTTTCCACTCAAACTCCCTCAGTCTGACACTGATATATTGTTGCGTGCGTCTTTCCATTTTTTTGTGTTTACTCTTTTGATATGCCACTTCTTGAAGTTTTAACGCCCGCCAACGATAGGGAAAAAATCATCATTAGGCCTTTTTCTTAGAACGAGACAAAGAAAGGCTGGCATTTTGAAATATCACTGGCTCATTCTCTCCACGGAAATTTGGGGAAGTGCTATTAATCACCTTACGGAAGAGAATACATTATATATTTACCTAAAGCCCTTATTTCACGAACAAAGTACTCGTAGTATGGAGACACGGCGCTATATGCTTTTGCACTATTGTTGAGTGATATACTGGTAGAAATAGATCTTAGAGTTGTAGGGTATTAAACCTTTGCTTAGCTGTATTAAGTTTCTATTCTATTTTACAATTTTCATGTATATTTTTAGAAGTTTTAAGCTGTATATAAAGGTATAGGTAAAGAAATAATAAATAAGACTTACTCACAATCAATTTAATTTAACTATCCAGACGACAGTTTTCGCTTTCTACAAAATGCAAAGCATCTTCAGGTTTCGATACAAAGTTAAATAAATGCTGAAATAATAATAAACCCATATAAGGGTGTTGTCTTATAAAGATAAACAAAGTAGATGATATAAATTACAGTAATTATACCAATATTACATGTCTGTGGTTTTTCAGAGTAAATAAAAAGTATAAAAAGTTTTAACCGACAGGGTAAGATCCACAAATTGGTATAAAATAGTCTATTAAATTGTAATAACTTAATAAATGAGCAAATAAATAAAACATTACTTACATGCCGGTACTCTATTAATGGATGGATGGTAGAACATGGTTGAAACTATCATCAGAAATAGCAAGTCTGCTATTGTAGTTGTTTGACAATAAACGAGAAGTTCTTAAGGAGACAGATTTTATCCAATGAAGTAGAGATAGGTGTAATGTGATTGTTTGTTAGATGAAAGTGATGTTCTATACCATTGAATTATATAAAAGTTATTTATACTCATTCAAGAGATATATTTATGAAATGTGTGTTATTTTATTGAGATTTTATTATTTTATTAAAATTAGATGTACAAATTGTGTGGGTGTGCAATTCTTTCAACTTGTAATTATCAAATTTATTTGATAAAGTTCTATTGGCGTAAATGGTAAATGATTACAAAGTCAAGTATATAAAATTTTTAAAGTTAAAACCATAAAGGACAATTTAAACACACAGAAACAGAAAACACTTAGAAGGGACGAAACAAACATTAAATTTAAAAAGGGGGGAAGGACTTTAATGCACTCATTGTCTCCAAGACTGAGATGTAGTAGATGTAGATATCATATTCATGATTTAAAGTAATCCTCCATATTTTTTACAACCTTTTTACATCGTTATTAAGTTATATTATACTTTTGTTGTGATATTGGGTTTTTAAATTACATACCTTTTATAAAGTATTTTAATAAATTTTTTAGACATTTTTTCGTTATGCTGGAGGGTAAAGTAAGTAGGTGCAGAGTTCAAAAAAACGGCCTCCCACAGGGAAGTGATTTAGCACCAATGCTCTTTAATATATACACAAACGACCAACCTACTCCGACCGAAACCAAGCACTTCCTCTATGCTGATGATCTTGCAATATGTGCTCAAAGAAATGGTTTTAAAAAAGTGAAGCAGAAACTCGAAACTGCCCTAAAACAATGACAACGTACTACCTGCAGAATTCCCTGAAACCCAGTCCCTCAAAAACCCAAGTCTGCACTTTCCACCTTTGCGCATTGGAAGCAAGCAAAACCTCCAAAATGCGTGGAATGGTAATACATTAGAATCCACAAACCAACCTATATAACGGAGTAACTCAGAGGGAAAGTAACAACTAGGAACAGAATACTCAGAAAGCTAACAGGAAGTAAATGGGGTGCACGTCCTGGCAGTTTAAGCACAGGCACTGTGTGTCTCAAATGCTGAATATGCGTACTTGCTTTCGGGTAGATCTGCTCACATCAAACAAGTCGATACTGCGGTAAATGAGACATGCAGGATAGTAACGGAGTACATGAAACCAACGATACTCTCAAACCTATATAAAGCAGTAGGTTTTGCAGAACCCCTCAAAACTATGAACAAGATAAGAACGAAGGTAAGAATGGGAAAAAATAGACCAAGATCTTCTTACATGCAGAAACTGTCCTCATCGATGTACCCTTGAAAATTTGTGACTGTGGGAACTAACGTAACCCGATACTGGGGCGAAATTTTATGAATGACATGTCCGAACACGATAAAGTAAAGTAAGTCAGTTGGTGTCCGTTCTTTCTGATCTTCAGCTTCCTTTTACCTCTCTCAATCTTAGGTGGAAAGAGCAGACTTGGTTTATGGTGAGAATAGGCTATAACAAATATTGAAATAATATACCACCTTGTCAATCTCTTCAATCCAGCTTTAGATCCGTTGAACACAGCAACTTCCTTAGTTTTTTAAAATGGATACATGCTCTTTCTATCTCTATCCCTAATTTCTTTGGATTAATAATTTCTGTGATTGATTATGCTGCCAAAGTAATTGTAATTTTTTATTTGCTTAGGAGTTTTTCCGTTAGCTATTAAAATTTCAACATTATTTTGGAATAATTTTGAAATCTTTTGATTAATTAAATTTTTTTTTGGAATAATTAAACAGATATTCTCTTGCACTATTAACCATCTTGTTCAACAGTCTCTGCAAATTTTGAACTGTATACCGAAAATACATTTCATCATTAAATTCTTTTATTTTAACCAAAAATATATAGATGCAATATCAATTAAACTTTTTTTATTTTTCCACTCTGTATCATACTAGACAGCTAATACAGGATGTTTATTAGTTTCAGGTGATAAAAACTCGCTGGAAGACGAATCTTCGAGCTCGAAGTGGGTGAGTCAGGCCCTAATAAAAGGTCCGAGTATAGTTTACGTCCCAAATGGGTCCCCGGTGGCGTTCGCGTGTGAAATATCACCCCTATCTCTACAATCGGGTGTTCACCGACTGTTTTTCTCCACAAACACAAAACCTTCGGTTCGGTGGCTGCACAACGGCGAGGAACTTTCTGTTGATGTAAGTAAAATGACCCGTTTCATGGTGTCAGTTCGAATAAAACTAATTTTGAGTCTGTGTTATATCGGTCTATATATACATCTATTAAGAGATACTGATCTATATATAAGGTTGCTTTTGATAACTTACTAGTAACACAACTGAGTTTCTGAAATTAAAAATTTATTAAAACATGTTTTATTTACATTACCTTCACAAAACTTTACCTCAAAATAGAGAAACGGCGTTTAATGTATCTAACTGTGGATGTTTTACCATTTCTATCCTAACGACAAAATAAAATCTGACAAGGTAACAAGTTTTTAAATATAAAGATGACAGAAGTGGTTGTGTCTAATATTCCAGATAATGTGCTCGGTACAGCGCGGCAATATTTAAATGAAGGGTTATTCATCAGAAACAGCCGAGGAAAACGTTTAATAGATTTTGCAACAGATTACCCATTGTAAACACAATGTTAAAACATCATGCCCGTCGTTTATCGACGTTGTTCAGCCCAAATGGAGAATACAACAACGAAATCGACTATATATTGATTAGAAACAGATAAAAGACATGATTTACAAACATAAAAACTAGACCAAGAGCTGAATGTGGATTCGATCATAAATTGTTATAGGTTTGCTTCAAGATAAAGCTAAAAATAACAATGCCGCAACAAAATCAAAACAAGCTGGAGATTTCAAATCCGAAAATATTTAGAGATGCTCAGAAAAAATGTGGGAAGTTTTGAGAAATGCCATACAAACCTCTGTAGAAAGAACCAGAAGCGAAAAACAGATGATCAAAAGAAAACACTGGATGATAGACAGAACGCTGCAACTTCTGGAAAAGCGAAGGAGAACGAAATCTGTCATTATACAAAACCATAGCAACAAAAACAAATTAGCAAGGTTAAATAAAGCAATTTAGGTGAAAGCTGAAAGCTCTTAGCTGACAAATTTGCAGTTACTAAGGGTCTCAGATAAGGATGTTGTATCTCTCCGACTTTATTTAAGATTTATATCTCTGCAGCTCTGAAATAATGGAAAAGGAAAATCAAAGGAATGGGTATACAATTGAACGATCAGGACTACATATCTGCAAACTGTTTACAGTTTGCAGATGATCAGGTGGTGATCTCAAATGACTAAGACGACATGGAATACATGCTTAGAAAACTAATTGAAGAATACCAAAAATAGGGATTAAATATTAATTTAGAAAAGACAAAATACCTCTCAATTTGAGCTGAAGCAGAACAACTCGATATCGATGACAATCAAAAAATAAATCCATGTGACGAATATAAATACCTGGGCGTCATCTTCGACCGTAGTGGAAAAGACGAACGAGAAATAGAACATTGAATTGTACAAACACGAAGAGCTATAGCATGTTTGAACGGAGTTCTATGGAGTAAAGAAATATCAAAGAAAAGAAAATGGAACATCTATGAGACAATGGTTGAAACTAGCCTCTATTATGGAGCTGCGACATGGAGAATAACCGAGCAATATAAGAAAAAGGCCGAAGCCACGGAAATGGATGCCATCAGAAGATCGATGAGAATATCAAGAGCCGACAGAATAAGGAATGAAGTGATAAAACAAAAAATGGGTATAGAGGGCACTATAGTTGAGGATATTGAGAGAAAACAGCTCATATGGTATGGACATGTGAGCCGAATGGGGGACAAAAGATTGCCTAAAAATAGGATAATGTGGCAAACCCCAGAGAAGAGAAAACGAGGAAGACCACCACAGGCTGGAACCTGGGAGTTAGGAAAGCAATAAGCGCTCGAAATCTGGACAAAAACTTAACTCAAGACAGAATACAGTAGCGTTTGGGAGTCGGACAACGTCGTAAGACGTTATATAACCGAATATATTTAAATAAAGCAATTAAAAAAGCATGTAGGAATGATAAAAATAAACAAAGAAATGTAGAATGGAAAGAACTAGAGAGACATGAAAACCGATATGAATCCCATGAGCTGTATAACAAAGTCATATATCTATCCAGTAAATTTAAACCAATCACACAATCAATAATAGATTAAAACTACTACTACTACTACTACTACTATTAAGGATTTCCACAGTTTTCACTGTGTTCCTTCAGTCAACCGTTTTCTCCTATTTTCCCTGTCATTCCAGTCTCCATCTCGCAGGGTTCTTTTCTATATAGCATCGTCGGGATCAAAACTAACATTTATAAATGACAAGACAGATATTGCAGAGGTATGTCGAAAATATTGTCAAAGTCTATATGCAAATGATCCCGAGAATGCAAATCACGACGAGTTCACTGCAAAAAGTGTATGGATGTAACTGGATATGTTGGAGTAAATGTTATGCATATGATCTGCAAAAAGATTTTGAAAACAGAGTGGCCCGTTGGACCACTCTCCAGTGAAAAATATCCACTGGACAACATCCACGGGATAACACCCACTTTCAACCCTATATTCAAAAACGGAACTCCGCTAGATTGCAGAAACTATAGAACGGTAACCCTAATATCCCGTACAAGCAAGGTTCTACTTCATGTAATATATGAAAGACTAAAAGCTTTTCTATTGCCTCAGGTATCAGAACAAGCGAAATTTATCCCAGGAAAAGGCACAAGAGAACAAACACATCCTTAATTTAAGACAGCTAATCGTGAACTGAAATAACTCGTGAATTCAATCCTTCTATACTTATGTGGTTTGTGGATTACACAAAAGGCTTCGATAAAGTCAAATGGCAGCAGCTATGGTCCAGACTAGTAGAAATGGGAACACCCCACTACTTAATTTGACTAATTAGAAGTCTATATGAAAATAATAAGTGCACAGTAAAAATAAACAACACCCATTTCAAAATAGAGGCAGGTGTCAGGCAGGGATGCATAATCTCGCCAACTCTGTTTAATATTTACGGCGAATACATTATGCGAAAGGTACTATAAAGAAAAAACATATCGGTCTATGTAAAACATATGGACTAGGCTAAATAGGATTAAGACAAAGATCACGATACTAGACAGAGCTCGAAATAATCTTTAACACATTAAAGAAATTGGGGGCTTTGAAGTAGTAAATAATTTCATATACCGTGGGTCCCTAATAATAAATGACGAAGGGGATAACAGAGAGTTGAGTTGAGAGAGAAGGTTCACTATTGCTAGAACAGGTATGATGAAACTGGTAACAATTTGGAAATATTCTAGCATAACAATACATACAAAACTAAGGCTGTTAAGAGTACTCATTTTTAGGTAAACCAATCAGATGTCCAGTTTCCTGAATTCCATACCTAGTAAATGTAGTATTTTACCTGGTATTGAATCAATGCCTGGGGATTTATTTCTCTTTAATGATTTAATTAAGTCTCTGACTTGCACAGCAGGACAGTAGGTTCTCTAGGGTATTCAGGAAGCCACTGATTTTCTGCTAGTGTCTGCTCAGGTTCGCCATGTTTCCAATATTTCGTCAGTATCAGTCTTTAGATTACCTTCCTTATCTATTACAGACCATGTTTGAGATCCAACTTTGAACTTCTGAAATAAATCTCTCGGTTCCTTTGGATAGCCATGTTCCACTATCTCTCTGCAAATTTGGGAGATGTAATTAGCTTTGTTTTTGCTTCAACTACGACCTAACCTGTATTTTCTTGCTTAATAAAATGAATTTTCATCAAGAAACGGTCGAATCCATGACATATTTACTAATTTCGTAAATTAATTCTTTTGCATAGATTGTAGTAGATGCAGATTTGAATAAATTTTAAAAAATCTATCACATGTATATATATGAGAAATATGACAAATGGCTTTATGTCGAGCAAAAATAAAAAATATATACCTAGAAATATCTGCTACAAAACACAAAAATTTTATTAAACACGTTTCTCTATTTTAAAAATTCACAAAGACACATTTATTCCTGCAAAATCCCTTCCTTTAAGAGATATATTATACAAAATTTCCTTTAGCTTAAATCCCCAATCTCTCGTAATTTTGCAATATTTTCAGCTGGTCTTTTTCTATTTTTAGTTCACAAAGGATAATATTACAGTCGAGACTGAATACAAGGATAAAGATCAAAGAATATTCAGCAGAATCCGCCTCTCCTCAGTGTCATCGGAAGATGGCGGACAATATACTTGCATGCAGCCGTCAGTGAAACCAGATAGTGTTAAGCTGATTGTGGTTGAAGGTACAGTATATCAGAATAAAATTAAAGAGCGTATTTGTATGTTTGCATGCTTTGTTTTTATAGGGTGTGTGTTTTCTAATATATCATTGAATAAGTACTTATTTTTGTCTGAGATACTTTTCTTGTAATAGGAGACACAAAGATTAGGTACAAAAAAACGTGTCTTGCACATCAAGAATAGAAGAAGAATAGAAATCAAGAAAACTATACAGGTACTTTATAAAAATTATTTAAAGGATCTACATCTTCAATTAAAATAGGTACCACACTATTAACTGAATTTTTCTATGAAAAAAAAAGGATAGTGCAAATATCAAACGGTCTTAAAAATATATAATAGCACAAGCCTTACATACTATTTATATACAGTCAAATATGATATGACGAGGCCATCATAGCAAAATAAACATATAGGTAGAACTTTGAAAATAAGGCTATTATCGAGCACAAGTTAATTAAATCTAGCCCAAGTACTTTCACTTAAAATAGCATCTTCAGGGGCATTTCGTCAAAATGTGAACTATCCGGCAAGCGTAGAATGTGGAAACATTAAAAATAACATAAATTGTACAAAACACTACACTAAAACGAGGACAAACAGTTTAAAATTACTTCTACGCTACATTCTCTGTCAGTATCTGACATCTTGTCAGTATCTGTCTTCTTTTTTTCCTACAGTTGGTGGGGATTCTCTGTTCAATTTTAACGTTCGCGCGCAAAGACGACTAGATATGAACCAGGAACTCTATGTCTGCTTTATAGATTATCAAAAGGCTTTGATAATCTATAAATGTTGATAAAAAACCTATAGAAATCAAAAGAGGTGCTAGACAGGGTTACGTGCTATCCCCGTTGTTATTCAATTTGTACAGCAAATCTATTTTTAGGGAAGCAATATCAAAGGAACAACAGGTTATACCAATAAACGGAAAAATCTTGAACACCCTAAGATTCGCAGACGACACCGCTGTTTTTGCAGAGAGTCGAGAAGCACCTCAACGCTTAGTAAATAAATTACATCAATTCAGTATAAAATATGGACTACAAATAAACGTTAAGAAACCAGGTGCATGATTATTTCTAAGCAACATACAGTAGGAAGGCTAATATATAGGGAAAACAAGTCGAAAGAGTGAATAACTATAAATACGATACTATATAAAACAAACGATGTTTGTTAATCAATACCTTGCTTTGGAGCTGAGGATAAAAGCTGTAAGATTCTACGTGTTCTCGACTTTGTACGAAATGGAAAGCTGGACACTAAAAGTGGATAATATAAAGAAGTTGAATCATTTGAGATGTGGTGCTATAGAGGGATTTTAGAAATATCATGGACTCAACGAGTTACAAATGCAGAAGTGTGAGGAAGACTACAAAAGAATTGCGAGGTCATAAAGCACAACAAAACAAAAAAGCTGAAATATTTAGGCCACGTTACTAGATGTGCGAAATATGAGTTTCTATAGTTTCCAGGATGTCCATATCTATGCCCATACGCTCTCTGATTTCAGTGTTCCTTACTCTATCTCTTCTACTCGTTTTGCAACATCTACGCCAATAACTCATTTTCATTGCTTTTATTTTGGATACGTATTTTTTTTATTACACAATGTTTTGAATCATATGTAGCAATACTTTCTTTCTTCTTTAAGTGCCGTCTCCATCCATGGAGGTTAGCGGTTATGGTGGCTAACATTTGTCTATCTTCAGCTGCTCTTAAGAGTTCCTCAAATCCAAGTCCTGTCCAGTTTCTGATATTACGTAACCAGGACAATTTTTTTCTTCCAATTCCTCGCTTTCCTTCTATTTTGCCTTTTATTATCAACTGAGGGATGTAGTATTTCTCCTTGCGCAACAAATGCCCTAAATAACTGGTTTTTCTTCTTTTGACTGTTCTCAATAGTTCTTTTTCTACATTGAGTCTAGCTAGTACTTCTTCGTTTGTTTTTCGTGCTGTCCAAGGAATTTTTAAAATTCTACGGTACACCCACATTTCAAATGCCTCGATTCTATTCAGGCTCTTTATTTTTAAAGTCCACGTTTCGACTCCGTAGAGAAGAACAGACCAGATAAAACATTTTACAAGTTTTAATCTCAATTTAATATTTATATGTGTATCGCAGAATAGAACGCGCATCTTAAAGAAACTATCCCTAGCCTGAGCAATTCTCGCTTTAACTTCTTGTTCTGGGTCCAACATGCAATTAATCCAACAGTTAAGGTATTTGTATTGGTTTACCTGTTCTAAAATATTCCCATTTATTTTTATAGGTAAGGGGATATTCTGTTTTCTTTGGATCACCATTACTTTTGTTTTTTTTTTCGTTGATCTTCATTCCAAACTCTCGACAAGCATCCTTGAGGTGGTCTATAACCCCCTGTAAGTTTGTGTCTGTATCAGCCAGTAGGACAGTGTCATCTGCATATCTTATGCTAGATATTGGTTCTCCATTAATTTTTATTCCTGTGGAAAGGTTGTTCAAGGCTTGCTTGAATAGTAGTTCCGAGTAAAGATTGAACAGCATAGGGGATAGTATGCATCCTTGCCTTACTCCTTTATTTATACTAATATTTCTAGATGTATGTTCGTCGATCCTAATCTTGGCACTCTGCCTCCAATATAAGTTCTTAATTAATCGGAGATCTTTACTATCCAAGTTGATGCTCTACAAGGAATTTAACATTTTATTATGGTTTACGCGATCAAATGCCTTTTCAAAGTCTACAAAACATAGAAATACATCCTTTTGTTGGTCGTAACACTTCTGCAGCAGTACTTGTAGTGAAAACAAGGCCTCTCTGGTCCCCATTCCGGCTCTGAATCCCAATTGATCGTATCCAACTTCTTTTCACACCTTTTGTATACCCTATTGTGAAGTATTTTTAATAGAATTTTAAGCACTTGGCTCATTAGACTTATTAATCTAAAATCTGCGCATCGCCTGGAGTTAGCTTGTTTTGGAATGGGAATAAAAATAGATTCTAACCATTCCTCTGGTATTTCCCCAGTATCGTAGATTGTATTAAACAAAATTACTAACAAATCAATGTTATTACTTTCGACCAATTTAAGTATTTCAGGAAAAACTTCATCAGGTCCAGGGCTTTTGTTGGTCTTTAATTGTTTAATGGCATATTCCACTTCGACTTTTAGAATTGGTGGGCTTTCAGTAACATTATTTATTGTAGTGTCTATTCTTTCATCTCGGAACAGCTGTTGTATAAATTTTTCCCATTCTCCTATTTTATCTTTGGTGTTATGAATTAACTCTCCGTTGTTATTTATCAGTGGGCAATGTTGTTTTTTGTGGATGAATGAAAATTCTTTCACCTTCTTGTACATATTAAAGTAATCATGTCTATGTTCTAATTCTTCTATTTCTTTACATTTTTCTTCGAGCCATTTCTCTTTTGACTCTTTTATTTTCCTTCGTATTTCTGTATTAAATCGTTTGTAATCGATTGTGTTCTTATTTTTGTATTTCCTCCTTTCGTCTATCATCTTTAGAATAGCTGGTGTCATCCAGTCTTTTTTTTGCCATTACTTTCTACAACACTTTAATTCTTATACCAGTAGGTTCACATTTTCTTTTTCAAATATTCAAACTTTCTTCCAAATAAATTTTAAAGTGCGTAGGAGCAATGCTAAAGAGACTCTGGACAACAAAAAGAAATAATAAGGAAGTACTAGGGTCAACAAAGATAAAAATTGCTAAAGACTATTGATCATCGGTAAATGCCTTATCTGAGACGTATAATGAGAAAAAATCGATATAGAATAATACAACTAATTCTTAAAGCAAACAAAGAAGTAGAGGTGTAGGAAGAAAATAGATTTCTTGGTTAAAAACATTTTTTAATGCACTGAGATATCAAATGCAGGACAATTATTTCATGTGGCAGAAGATCAAGACGCCTTCGTAATGTAGATCATTAACGCCAGATAATTTTGATATGGCACGTAAGGATGAAGAAAAAAGAGTAATGCAGCAGATTTATCGAGTCTAGATCACCTTCAACTTTTTTGTCACCTTTTGTCCAATCTTTATCAAACTTATCATATGGTCGTACAACTCCCTCACAGCATTAATGTAAATCGGTAAAATTTTCTAGTTTTTTAGCACCTGCCGCAGCTTTACTAATGGGACACTATCATACTTCTTTTAAATATCAATAAATACCATGTGTGTCTCCATATTGTATTCCAAGTGCTTTTATATTGTTTGGTTTATACACAATACATTGTTTCTACAAGATCGACCAGAACGTAAGTCACTTTGATCTTTAGCGTATTAACAACAATCTTCAAGTCTACTTTGACTTATATTCTCGTACATTCTACAGATTGAGTTGATGACAGTAAGTCCTCTGTAGTTCTTAGAACTTTTTTTGTCGTCTTTATTCTTGTACAGATTGATGATATATGCCGTTTTTCATTTTGGGGCTAGTCTTCACCTCTCGATATTAAATCAGAGCTATAAAAACCAGAATAATATAAACTAGGAAAGCTACAGAATATTTTAACGGAATTCTTTTAGATAATAGTTATAAAATACTTATGAAATTTTGAAAAAAATTATGCTGTTTTACGTTAGATTACAACCAACATTGATTTATAACATGTATTCTTAAATGTAGTTCTATATCCTGAAATTCCCATGTTTATTTGACCTGTTTCGGTCATTGGTTTTCCATTCTTTTAATTAGACGTCACAATTAATAAAGTTAACTATCAATATTCATATTGTTGCACCTAATAAAAAACAAATTACTAAATTACTTTTCTTGCTTTATTTTATTTTTTTTTCCATTTCAGCTGAACATTCCGAAGCTATGCAACGAGATTCGCCCCTAACCTCATCTGGAGGATACCACTGCCAACATACTTCAGAATTATTATTTATTTTAATATTATGTTGCCTATATCAATTGTAAATATTTATTAAATATATGTTTTTGTAAATAAACTACTATTTATTTAGAAACCTACTATTTTTCAACGAAAATAAAAAACATTACAGTAACATTACAAATAACAGTACCTCTTAGGTGTTTTTATACTCGCATTTTGTTAGATCATTTTAGCCAGAATCAACAATCGTAGCAGTCACTAGGTGCCCTTCATTATTTCTAACCAAGCGCCCGGACTATAAACAATTTAAAAGTAATTTGTATTTATCTTACCAGTTATTCTTTAAATTTGAACAAAATTCTTCCTGTTGCGTTTTTTTGTATCTGAGTGTATAAAAAATTCAACTCCCTTGGACTCAAAACTATTTTAATTTATTTTGATTAATTTTATTGGTAGAAATTTACTTTTATGTTTGTTTTATAAACAATTCTTATTTAATAATTATAAGGGACTTTTTATATAATTAAAAATACAGTGTACTGATAATTTACTTTGATTTCCAACTATTCGGCATGATTTCCATTACCCAGAAAGAAAGCAATCTTAGACCAAGTTAATGACGTTCTTTATTTGATTGGATTTTCTTTCTCTAAGGCAGTCATCGTGTTAAAAGCCGCTTCAAAGTAATCGTCAGTCTCCCTCGACAACGTCTGTAACCGTATCGCTTCGTGTAACGATACAACCCTAACTTTTCTCTCCATCTTGTAATCAAGACAAAGATCATCACCTTTATTGTTAAGCGCCGTGTCACAGACAGAACGTTTCATTAACTCCAAACTGTTTAAAATGATAATTCGATTTAGTCTGCAGAACGGTTAACTAATTAACTTCACAATGTGGATCACAATGTGCCGCTCGTACATACACATAGGAATTAACAGTGCTTTGTGCTTGTATAATACACCTGTTATTCGGGACTCGTAATAATACTACCAATAAGGACGCTACGACGATGCGAGGAAGAGGATGAGACTCCCAGTTGCCTCCGAGGACCCCTGGATCTTGGATCTTCTCTTAATTGATCGTTGCCTATTCCTTACCAGACAAGAGCATTTATTTGAATAACGCAACGATGCTCAGAGTAGTTTTATATGAAAATATGATCCGGTAAACGTGAAAATTAAATCGCACTTAACCTTTCCGTGACCGTGCGGGGTATTTTATGTCTCCAAAAGGCGATTTTGTTATTACAACTTTTTAAAATATTTTTAGTTTTTTTGTTCCTCCAGGTAATATTAGAAAACACATTACTATAATCGGTTCACAATTTGCCGATAGCTCACTACAAGTTTAATCCTAATTAGAGAACTGAAATACAGAGAGGATAGGTAACACGATATAATAGTAAAAACCAACCTGAAACTGACGGTTTAAGATGTTTTTGACTAACCCACCTTGTACCTAAAGAAATACAATACAGCAATCAACCTTATAATTCGATTATGAAGGTATTTTCGTTACAGACCGACCAGTGTCGTAGAGTATATGATTGAAACATTTATTTGAACTAAATAAATATATTTTTTAAATAGTACTTATGTAAATTGTATTTTTGTTTTAATAAAACTTCTTTATTTTATTCAAAAATAAAAAGTTTCTTGCCATTTGTAAAAGATACGTTCATTTAATTAAGGGGAAAGGCGCCAAATGTTGGCAAAATTTTCAATGTGTTTTAAATGTATCCATTATTTTCAAATCCAGAGAAAACTAATAAATATTTTTGAAAAATTTAAACGCAGAATGAAAGATTACATTATTACTGAGGGCAGAAAGTCCCTGAAAACTTCTAGAATATTTATTTTAATATGTTATGTAATAGGAATGAACATAAAAGAGAAACTATAGTATACCTTTTAATTGAAAATATTGCATGCATAAAAAGAAATTTTTTATTTACTATAATAAATATTTCATTCTGTCTTTAAATTTTTCAAAAATGCTTTTTAGTTTTCACAGGATTTGAAAAAAACAAATGGATACATTTAAAACACATTGAACATTTTGACAGTCGACATATTGCTCCTTTCCTCTTTATTACCTCACGATTACAACTACTATTACTTACCTTATACAGATTGAACGAAATAAATTCGGAACGTACGAAATATTATGTATTTCGGCTTAATTTTGCTGTAGGTGGTTGGCCAATAAAAGGTTGTTAAATAATTATATTATAAAAATTAAATACTTAGCGGGCTGCTGGATTCTGAAATCATAAAAATTTAAAGCTACACATAAATCTACGATTTTATTATGCTGTCAAACCAGTTATCGCTTCCTTAGACAAGCCCTTCTTTGACCAGTGTTGCCAACCTCATTCCTTTAGATGTTTCTCAAATAAGGTGTTATCCATTAAATATTTACAAGAAAAAAAGAAAATAACTACAATCCATTAAGTTTATTTTTGTTATTAGTCTGTTGTAGTAGATTGGTAAATACAATGAAAAATATAGGCAAATATCCTATTTATCTAAAGATACGAAGAAGATATAACTCTCAAAAAGATCCGCAAATCGAATTATTACACGGCGATTGGCAACATTGTTACGCAAACAACATTGTTGCGAGACAGATAGTTGAACGATATTTTATACAATGTCTAAACCCAGGTATGGATTTATTTTTGTCTAAGTTTTATATTGGTCCACTATTTCAAATGCAGTTCAATCGTACTTTTGGACTGAAATTCCAACAAACCATGCTTAACAAATCCTTTTTCTTTGCCAATGTGAGAAATTATTAATCTACTGCTTTTACCAGAAAGTGGAGAGATACCAGTAGACCAACCTTTTATAAAGGCTTGCCTGGAGCTTAATATATTTTTATCTGACCAAATTTTTTTTATAGTATGACCTGAGTTTATTCACGTTTCATCCTGGTAGAAGATTGGCCTTTCTTTAACCCGGAATTTTCGTATGGATCTTAAATAATTTCTTCTCCAACATATTATCTCCTTTCGGTCAATCAAAAGTGATTTTCGGTCTAATTTCTTCCACCAGAAATCCAATTCTTTTAAAACTTGCCACAGTTTAGTTCGTCCGATGTGAGGCAAATCCGGGTCGTCTCTAACTTCTTGTAAAATTTTGTTTAGGTTTGGTATTTCTTTTTTGAAAAAAATCCACGAATTTCCATATATTGGACTAATTATAAGAAAAACCAAATGCAAAATATACAAGACCGTGATAAAACCGGTCCTTGTATACGGATCAGAGACATAGACACTGTCGAAAAGCGATGAGAATATATTACGTACATTTGAACGAAAAATTTTGACACATATATAAGGGGGTAAAGGAAAATTACATATGGCACAGAAGATATAACTTTGAACTATACACAGCATACAATAAACCCTAGATCATAACATCCATAAAGATCGGATGGGCCATGTTGAACGGATGTTTGATACTGAAACACCAAAATATATAATAAGGAAAACACCAGTAGGGAGAAGGTCAAAGGAAGACTCCAGAGACATGGAAAAAGTGGAACAAGATCTAAAAACACTTAAGATTGCTAACTGGAAAAGCAAAGCAAGGAACAGAACAGAAG
>OU898282.1:150131919-150190949 GCA_918026665.1 Diabrotica balteata | reverse complement strand
AATAGAACTCGTGGATAGATATAAATACCTGGGACATGAAATTATGATTAGCAGAGATAACCAGACTCATGAACTGAAGAGAAAAGTCGGCCTTGGGTGGGCAGCATTTGGAAAACTGAGAGAAACTTTTAAAAGTGAGCTGCCCACATGCCTAAAGAGAAAAGTATTTGATCAGTGCGTCCTCCAGTCTTGATGTACGGAGCAGAAACACTTACCTTAACAAAAGCAGCAGCTACCAAACTGAGAGTCACGCAGAGAAGAATGGAGCGGTCCATGTTAGGAAATAACTCTCGAGACAGAATAACAAACGAAGACATCAGGAGAAGAACCGGAGTGACTGACATCATCGAGAAGATAGCCAGACTAAAATGGAGATGGGCAGAACACATAGCCAGAATGACAGATGGGCGATGGACAAAAAAGTTATTGGAATGGAGGCCAAGGGAAGACAAGAGAAGCGTCGGTCGACCACTACAAGATGGACTGACGATTTAAGAAGATCAATAAAAACTGGATAAGAGCGGCGCAAGATAGACGGGGTTGAAAACATGAGGAAGGGCCTATGTTTAGCAGATGACTCATAGGCTGGATGATGATGATAAATTTTTATCTTTGTTGACCCTAGAATTTCCTTATTATTTCTTTTTGTTGTCCAGGGTCTCTTCAGCATTGCTCCTAGCACTTTAAAATTTATTTGGAAGAAAGTTTAAATATTTGAAAAAAAAATGTGAACCTACGGGTAAAAGAATAAATGTGTTGTAGAAAATTATTGTACATATGATTCAAAACATTGTGAAATAAAAAAATCCGTATCCAAAATAAAATGAATGGAAATGAGTTATTGGCGTAGATGTTGCAAAACGAGTAGAAGAGATAGAGTAAGGAACACTGAAATCAGAGAGCGTATGGGCATAGATATGGACATCCTGAAAAACTATAGAAACTCATATTTCGCAATCTAGTAAACGTGGCCTAAATATTTCAGCTTTTTTGTTTTGTTGGGCTTTATGACCTCGCAATTCTTTTGTAGTCCTTCCTTACACTTCTGCATTTGTAACTCGTTGAGTCCGTGATATTTCTAAAAATCCTCTATAGCACCACATCTCAAATGATTCAACTTCTTTATATTATCCACTTTTAGTGTCCAGCTTTCCATTTCGTACAAAGTCAGAACACGTAGAATCTTACAGCTCTTTCGTTTGTTTTTATAAATGCTTGTCTTGCAGTTTCAATGCGTGTCCCTATTTCTCTACTATGGTCATTGTTTTCATTTAGCCAAGTTCCCAGATATTTATACTTATTCACTTCTTTCGACTTGTTTTTCCTCCATATCTAGCCTTCTACTGTATGTTGCTTGGAAATAATCATGCACTTGGTTTTTCTTAAAGTTCATTTATAGTCCATAGTTTATACTGACTTGATGTAATCTATTAAGCTTTGCAGTGCTCCTCGACTGTCTGCAAAAACAGCGGTGTCGTCTGCGAATCTTAGGGTGTTCAAGATTTTCCGTTTATGGTATAACTGTTATTGTTTCCTAAAAATAGCTTTATTGTACAAATTGAATAACAACGAGCTGTCTAGCACCTCTTTTGATTTCTATAGGTTTTTTATCAACATTTTTGATTCTAACATTTTGCTTTTTGATACCAGTACAGATTGACAATAACCAGTGTATCCTGACTATGCACAATTCTTTTCTTTTAACAGTTTTACAGTAGAGTTCCTAATGCCAGACTTTTCAAAAGCCTTTTGATAATCTATAAAGCAGACATAGAGTTCCTGGTTCATATCTAGTCGATTTTGCGCGCGAGAACGTTAAAATTGAACACAGAATCCCCACCAACTGTAGGAAAAAAGAAGACAGGATACTGACAAGATGTCAGATACTGACAGAGAATGTAGCGTAGAAGTAATTTTAAACTGTTTGTCGTCGTTTTAGTGTAGGATTTTGTACAATTTATGTTATTTTTAATGTTTCCACATTCTTACGCTTGCCGGATAGTTCACATTTTGACGAAATGCCCTGAAGATGCTATTTTAAGCGAAAGTACTTGGGCTAGATTTTAATTAACTTGTGCGCGATAATAGCTTATTTTCAAAGTTCTACCTATATGTTATTTTGCATGATGGCCTCGTCATATCATATTTGACTGTATATAAATAGTATGTAAGGCTTGCGCTATTATAAGAGGAAGTAGCCTAATTTCGGATAGTCTTAATTTCGGATAGCGGTGTATCTAAAAAAGTTTCTTTATTTGCGAACAGAAACCTATACGTATGTCACGCCGAATACCACAGAGAACATTATCTTAAATTGTTTAGGTAGTAGAGTGCTCCCCGTTAGATGGCAGTGCCGAAACCACCAAACGTTATTGTGCAGTTTTTTTTTCGGTCGTATTTCAAAGCCTATTTTTTCGTGTTTTTATTCCTGTTTGAAGTTTGATCTTTTGGCAGGGGTAAGCTAGAAACCTGTTTTATTTGATTTTGCTACTAATTTAAAGCAGATTTTAATCACATATAAATTAGAGAGCCCTAACCTTAAAATAAAAAATTCCTAATTTCGGATAGTAAAAGTCCCATAATTTCGGATATCCGAAATTAGGAACCTTAAATTGATGATCATGTTAGCATAAAAACTTTTGTTTCTTTTCAGAAGAAAATGCCAAAAACAAGTAAAAAACATAAACAATGGGATCCAGACCGAATGATACGTGCTATTCCGTGCCGTCAGGGAAAGCAAATGGGTGTATCTTAAAGCCTCGAAGTTATTTTGCTGTTCCGAAATCAACTCTGGAAGATTATGTTAAGCAAGAAAATAAAACTCCGGAGCAGTTGGTTGCTGTTAAAATTGGAAGAAGACCAGTACTTTCTGCAGAAATGGAAGCAGATTTAGTCTCGTATTGCCTAGAAATGGACCGGCGATTTTACGGAATTGGGACCGCTGATATCAAGAGACTTGCTTATCAAATAGCTTTACGAAATGGTCTTCGTCATCCATTTGCCCATGCCGAATCTGCCGGTAAAAAATGGTTAAGGGGATTTATGAGGCGAAACGCAGTTTTGTCCCTTAGAAAACCACAAGGAATCTCGAAAGCCGAATTAAGGGATTTACCAGAAAATGTCAGCAGATTCTATGATCTTTTAGAAACGTCAATGGAAAAAGTTAACTTCAACCCGCAAGAGTTTATAACGTTGATGAAAGCGGCATAACAACGGTTCAGTCCAAGAATACTCGTGTTATAACATTAAAAGGAAAAAAAACAGGTTGGATCTGTTACCGCAACTGAAAGAGGCGCATTAGTTACTGTTGTACTTTGTATGAATGCTGCTGGTGGGTTTGTCCCTCCATTATTCGTGTTTCCAAGAAAGAACATGAAAGTGGAATTATTAGATGGATCGCCGCCTGGCTCTATTGCAGCTTGCCATCCATCAGGTTGGATTCAGCAGCACATTTTTTCCCAATGGCTACAGCATTTCGTAGCTCACGTGAAACCATCCCGTGAAGACCCAGTGCTGCTTATTCTTGATGGTCACTACAGCCACACAAGAAATATAGATGTGATAGAAGCAGGACGTGCAAATTTCGTTACAATTTTGTGTATCCCGCCGCACAGTTCACACAAACTACAACCTCTAGATTTGTCTTTTATGTCACCATTTAAAACATATTATTCGCAACAAATTGAGATGTGGTTAAGGC
The DNA here is from genome assembly GCA_918026665.1 of Diabrotica balteata. Taxonomy (NCBI): domain Eukaryota; kingdom Metazoa; phylum Arthropoda; class Insecta; order Coleoptera; family Chrysomelidae; genus Diabrotica; species Diabrotica balteata. Next base: position 150,187,249 of record OU898282.1, on the reverse strand, counting down.
AAAATCCTGGACGCACCATAAACTCGTATCAAATTTGTAAGCTTATGTGCCCGGCATATTTGAAAAGTGCTACTGCAGAAATTTCCGCGAATGGTTTTCGCAAATCTGGAATATATCCTTTTAATAAAAATAACTTTTCTGATCACGATTTTATAATGGAGAGACAAAGAGAAAGAACACCACCACCCATAAATCAAAATCATGGGGAAGTATTACCAACAAGAGGTCAGTCAAGACCAGAACCACAAAGCATTATCGAAAGAACACCTCCAAAACATAACTTAACAAATAAATCATCCAATGGAAATGCAACTGAAACTACGGCAACTATGATAAGAGCTGAGGATATTAGTCCACTGCCTTCTTGCAGTTATACCTCACAAACAAACAAACAAAAAATTATCGAAAAAGTTCTAGTTGGATAATAACTAGTACACCTTATAAAGATGAACTTGAACGAAGTGTACCCGAACAAGAAAGAAAAAAGTCTTTGAAAGAAAAGAAACCAAAAAGAAGCAACGAGTTAAATCAAGTCAACAGAAAAAAAACTCCACGCCAAAAAAAGCAAAAGAAAAAAATTGAATCGAGTAGTAGTGACACTTCACATCCTGGTGATGACCTTATTTTGGATGATGATTCTGATATGGATGTAGACGATGAAGATGGAGACACAGAATGTATGTTTTGTGACAGTTTATATTCCGAAGATACACACGGTGAGAAGTGGATAAGGTGTATAAAGTGCTTCAAGTGGTGTCATGAGATGTGCGCCAATGCTGATAAGAAGAAACCTATATTTGCGACTTTTGTCAAGATGTGTAACTATTCTTATGATGAACAAAATGGTGTCTTAATTTCGGATAGGGTATCCGAAATTAGGAGCCCTAAAATTTTTGACATACAAAAGCACTAATTTTATTGAACAATATTTTTTGTAAAAAAGATTTTCAATAAATTGTCTATGATAATAAAATTAGTTTCTATATTACTCTGCAAGTACTCTTGAGTAGATAAAAGTTTAAAATGTGTTATTAGGTGAAAATATGACACTAATTGTAAATGGTATCCGAAATTAGGCTACTTTCCCTTATATTTTTAAGACGTTTGATATTTGCACTATCCTTTTTTTTTTTCATAGAAAAATTCAGTTAATAGTGTGGTAGCTATTTTAATTGAAGATGTAGATCCTTTAAATAAGCTTTTATAAAGTACCTGTATAGTTTTCTTGATTTCTAATCTTCTTCTATTCTTGATGTGCAAGACACGTTTTTTTGTACCTAATCTTTGTGTCTCCTATTACAAGAAAAGTAATCTCAGACAAAAATAAGTACTTATTCAATGATATATTAGAAAACAAACACCCTGTAAAAAACAAAGCATGCAAACATACAAATACGCTCTTTAATTTTATTCTGATATACTGTACCTTCAACCACAATCAGCTTAACACTATCTGGTTTCACTGACGGCTGCATGCAAGTATATTGTCCGCCATCTTCCGATGACACTGAGGAGGAGGCGGATGTCTGCTGAATATTCTTTGATCTTTATCCTTGTATTCAGTCTCGACTGTAATATTATCCTTTGTGAACTAAAAATAGAAAAAGACCAGCTGAAAATATTGCAAAAATTACGAGAGATTGGGGATTTAAGCTAAAGGAAATTTTGTATAATATATCTCTTAAAGGAAGGGATTTTGCAGAAAATAAATGTGTCTTTGAGAATTTTTAAAATAGAGAAACGTGTTTAATAAAAATTTTTGTGTTTTGTAGCAGATATTTCTATATATTTTTTATTTTTGCTCGACATAAAGCCATATGTCGTATTTCTCATATATATACATGTTATAGATTTTTTAAAATTTATTCAAATCTGCATCTACTACAATCTACGCAAAAGAATTAATATAAGAAATTATTAAATATGTCATGGATTCGACCGTTTCTTGATGAAAATTCATTTTATTAAGCAAGAAAATACAGGTTAAGTCGCAGTTGAAGCAAAAACAAAGCTAATTACATCTCCAAATTTGCAGAGAGATGGTGGAACATGGCTATCCAAAGGAACCGAGAGATTTATTTCAGAAAGTTCAAAGTTGGATCTCAAACATGGTCTGTAATAGATAAGGAAGGTAATCTGAAGACTGATACTAGACGAAATATTGGAAACATGGCGAACCTGAGCAGACACTAGCAGAAAATCAGTGGCTTCTGAATACCCTAGAGAACCTACTGTCCTGCTGTGCAAGTCAGAGACTTAATTATTATTATTATTAATTATTATATAACAAATAAGGGCAGAGGAGCGAGCTCCTATTATGCCCAAAAAGCAAAAATGAACAAAAATAAAATATATCCTTATAAAACTAATACTAATTATAAAGTTAAGTACAGTTAAACAAATTAACAAAAATTGAATTGTGACACAATAAATAAATAAATAATGCTGTCCGAGAAAAAATATCCTATCCTATAAAAAAAAATAAAGTTCTGTCAAGTTTATTTTTAAAGATGTTAACACTAGCTGCCGATATGGTGTCATGATCCAAATTGTTCCAGATATTAAAGATTCTGTTTGGCAAGAAGTTCGCCCTGGACCTTGCAGTAGTTTGTTCCCTCTTTAATTTGTATCGATGGCCTCTTAATCTATCGTCTTCATTCAAAGTGAATATGTTGTTTAGGTTCCCAAAATTATGTTTTAAAATACGGAAGGACATAATTAGGTCACCTCGAAGACGTCGCTGCTCGAATGTCGTAAGATGAGCCATGAATAGTCTATCTTCATAGTTAGGTCTTACACGGCCGTATGCCAGTCTTGTGGCTTTACGCTGAACGTTTTCAAGTAGGATTTTATCGCGACTAAGATCTGGATTCCACACTGGTCCGGCAAACTCAAGAATAGGTCTAACGTATATTGAGTAAAGTTTACTAACAGAGGTTAGAGATATGCGTGCAAAACATTTACGGATCAAAAACAGTTTCGAGTTAGCACGTTTACACACCGACACTATGTGATCAGACCAATTTAAGTCACTATTAATTATCACTCCGAGATCGTTGTGTGAGGTTACAGAGTTTAAAGGATGTCCATTAATAAAGTACGGCAGTGATGGGTTATTTTTGCCGATATGTAAAACAACGCATTTTTCAATGTTAAGCGGAAGTAACCATTCTGAGGACCATTTGAATATTGCGTCAAGATCTTGTTGAAGAATATGTTGGTTAATAGTTGGATTCACATATAACTTCGTGTCATCAGCGTAAATGGAAACCTTACTGGATACAATGAGCGGAAGATCACTAGTGTAGACACAAAAAAGTAGCGGTCCAAGTACTGATCCTTGTGGAACTCCACTCTTGACTGGCTTATCTAGTGAATGGGTCTTCCCCAACACGAACCCTGAAGTATCTGTCGGATAGAAAATCTTGTATCCAAATGTTTAACTTTCCGCGGATACCATAGTGATCCAATTTAGCTAGTAATCGACGTTTTGGAACACGATCGAAAGCTTTGGAGAAGTCTAAGTAAACTACATCGACAGGATTCCGATGTTTAAAGATAATGACCAATCATTTACACAATGAAGTAAGTTTGTGATCGTTGAACGACCTTTGATAAATCCATGCTGTTGGTGAGGGATGACATTTTCTTGAAGAAGGAACTCGGACATAGCTTTCGAAATAATCGATTCCATGACCTTGCCGACAATAGGAACCAGGCTGATTGGACGATAATTATTGCAATCAAGTTTATTACCTTTCTTGAATACAGGAGTAACAGAAGCCAATTTCTAGGACGAGGGGAGGGAACCTTGATTAAAAGAAGCAGTCATTATGAGAGATATAGGATGGCGGACAGAATCTGCACATTGTTTGAGGAAAAAAGAGGTCAGTCCGTCTAATCCAGGTGATGAATTATTTCGCAGTTTCCTTAAATGATGTTTAATTTCATCCGGTGTGAAAGATATATTTTCAAGAGTTTTAGACAAACGAGGGGCACATTATTTGAGGAATGGTATCGTTAGATTTATCTGTAAAAACTTGAGAAAAGAATAACGATAAACATTCCGAAGATTCGTTATTCGAAGAACATAAAGACCCATCAGCTTTTTGAAGCAATGGTATGGAACTATTAGAAGATAAAGATGTACGAAATGTACCGATTAAATCATTAAAGAGAAATAAATCCCCAGGCATTGATTCAATACCAGGTAAAATACTACATTTACTAGGTATGGAATTCAGGACATCTGATTGGTTTACCTAAAAATGAGTACCCTTAAACAGCCTTAGTGTTGTATGTATTGTTTATGCTAGATTCTTTCCAAATTGTTACCAGTTTCATCATAGCTGTTCAAGCAATAGTCAACCTTGTCTCTTAACTCAACTCTCTGTTATCCCCTTCGTCATTTATTATTAGGGACCCACGGTATATGAAATTATTTACTACTTCAAAGCCCCCAATTTCTTTAATGTGTTGAAGATTATTTCGAGCTCTGTCTAGTATCGTGATCTTTGTCTTACTCCTATTTAGCCTAGTCCATCTCATCCAGACATCTCATTATGTCTTCCATTTCTTCTTGATTTACCACGATTATTAAAGGGTCATTAGCATATCTCAATTTACTGATTTTTTGACCCCCTACTGATATTCAACACTTTCATCGGTCTAGTACCTTTCGCATAATGTGTTCGCCGTAGATATTAAACGGAGTTGGCGAGATTATGCATCCCTGCCTGACACCTGCCTCTGTTTTGAAATGATCGGAATGGGAATTGTTTATTTTTATTGTGCACTTATTATTTTCATATAGACTTCTAATTAGTTAAATTAAGTGGTGGGGTGTTCCCATTTCTACTAGTATGGACCATAGCTGCTGCCATTTGACTTTATCGAAAGCCTTTGTGTAATCCACAAACCACATAAGCATAGGATGATTGAATTCACGAGTTTTTTCAGTTCACGATTTGCTGTCTGAAATTAAGGATGTGTTCTCTTGTGCCTTTTCCTGGGTTAAATTTCCCTTGTTCTGATACCTGAGGCAATAGAAAAGCTTTTAGTCTTTCATATATTACATGAAGTAAAACCTTGATTGTATGGGATATTAGGATTACCGTATTGGCTGCAATCTAGCGAAGTTCCGTTTTTGAATATAGGGATGAAAGTGGATGGGATCCACTGGATGTTGTCCAGTGGATATTGTCCACTGGAGATTGGTCCAACGGGCCACTCTGTTTTCCAAATTTTTTTGCAGATCATATGCATAACATTTACTCCAACAAATCCAGTTATATCTTTATCCTTTCTGCTGTGAACTCGTCGTGATTTGCATTCTCGGGATCATTGGCATATAGACTTTGGCAATATTTTCGAAATACTTCTGCAATATCTTTCTTGTCATTTATAATATGTTAGTTTGATCCGACGAGGCATAGAGAAAACAACCTGCGAGAGGATACTGGAATGACAGGGAAAATTGGAGAAAACGGTTGAGTGAAGGAACACAGTGAAAACTGTGGAAATCCTCATAGTAGTAGTAGTAGTTTTAATCCATTATTGATTGTGTGAGTGGTTAAATTCACTGGATAGATATCTGACTTTGTTATACAGCACATGGGATTCATATCGGTTTTCATGTCTCTCTAGTTCTTTCCATTTTTACATTTCTTTGTTTATTTTTATCATTCACTACATGCTTTTTTAATTGCTTTATTTAAATATATTCGGTTTTATAACGTCTTACGACGTTGTCCGACTCCAAACGCCACTGTATTCTATCTTGAGTTAGGTCTTTGCCCAGATTTCGAGCGCTAATCGCTTTTTCACTCCCAGGTTCCAGCTCTGTGGTGGTCTTCCTCGTTTCCTCTTCTCTGGGGTTGCCATATCATTGTTTTTTTAAGCAATCTTTCGTCCCCCATTCGGCTCACATGCCCATACCATTATGAGCTGTTTTCTCTCAATATCCTCAACTATAGTGCCCTCTATACCCATTTGTTGTTTTATCACTTCATTCCGTATTCTTGTCGCTCTTGATATTCTCATCAATCTTCTGATGGCATCCATTTCCGTGGCTTTGACCTTTTTCTTATATTGCTCGTTTATTCTCCATGTCGCAGCTCCATAAAGTAGGCTAGTTTTAACCATTGTCTCATAGATGTTCCATTTTCTTTTCTTTGATATTTCTTTACTCCATAGAACTCCGTTCAAACATGCTATAGCTCTTCGTGCTTGTACAATTCGATGTTCTATTTCTCATTCGTCTTTTCCACTACGGTCGAAGATGACGCCCAGGTATTTATATTTGTCGCATGGATTTATTTTTTGATTGTCATCGATATCGAGTTGTTCTGCTTTAGCTCCAATTGAGAGGTATTTTGTCTTTTCTAAATTGATATTTAATCCCCATTTCTGGTATTCTTCAATTAGTTTTCTAAGCATGTATTCCATGTCGTCTTTGTCATTTGAGATCACCACCTGATCATCTGCAAACTGTAAAGTATATATGTAATACTGATCGTTCAATTGTATACCCATTCCTTTGACTTTCCTTTTCCATTGTTTCAGAGCTGCAGAGATATAAATCTTAAATAGAGTCGGAGAGATACAACATCCTTGTCTGAGACTCTTAGTAACTGCAAATTTTTCAGCTAAGAGCTTTCAGCTTTCAGCTAAATTACTTTATTTAACCTTGGTAATTTGTTTTTGTTGCTATGGTTTTGTTTAATGGGAGATTTCGTTCTCCTTCGCTTTTCCAGAAGTTGCAGCGTTCTGTCTGTCATCTAGTGTTTTCTTTTGATGATCTTTTTTCGCTTCTGGTTCTTTCTACAGAGGTTTGTATGGCATTTCTCAACACTTTCCACATTTTTTCTGGGAATCTCTAAATGTTTTCGGATTTGAAATCTCCAGCTTGTTTTGATTTTGATGAAGCATTGTTCTTTTTAGCTGTATCTTGAAGCAAACCCATAACAATTTACGATCGAATCCACATTCAGCTCTTGGTGTAGTTTTTACGTTTGTAAATCATGTCTTTCATCTGTTTCTAATTAATATGTAGTCGATTTGGTTGTTGTATTCTCCATTTGGGCTGAACAACATCGATAAATGACGGCCATGATGTTTTAACATTGTGTTTACAATGGGTAAACTGTTGTCGGTTGGAAAATCTATTAAACGTTCGCCTAGACTGTTTCTAATGAATAACCCATCATTTAAATATTGCCGCGCTTTACTGAGCATATTATCTGGAATATTAGAGACAACCACTTCTGTCATCTTTATATTTAAAAACTTGTTACCTTATCAGATTTTATTTTGTCGTTAGGATAGAAATGTTACACATCCAGAGTTAGATACATTAAATGTCGTTTCTTTAATTTCAGGTAAAGTTTGTGTAAATAATGTAAATAGAATGTTTTAACATGTTTTAATAAATCTTTAATTTCAGAAACTCAGTTGTGTTACTAGTTATCAAAAGGAATCTTATATATGGATCAATATCTCTTAATAGATGTATATAGACTGATATAACACAGACTCAAAATTAGTTTTATTCGAACTGACACCATGAAACGGGTCATTTTAACTTACATCAACAGAAAGTTCCTCGCCGTTGTGCAGCCACCGCACCGAAGGTTTTGTGTTTGTGGAGAAAAACAGTCGGTGAACACCCGATTGTAGAGATAGGGGTGATATTTCACACGCGAACGCCACCGGGGACCCATTTGGGACGTAAACTATACTCGGACCTTTTTATTAGGCCTGACTCACCCACTTCGAGCTCGAAGATTCGTCTTCCAGCGAGTTTTTATCACCTGAAATAATAAACATCCTGTATTAGCTAACTAGTATGATACAGAGTGGAAAAATAAAAAAAGTCTGATTGATATTGCATCTATATATTTTTGGTTAAAATAAAAGAATTTAATGATGAAATATTTTTTCGGTATTTAGTTCAAAATTTGAGAGACTGTTGAACAAGATGGTTAATAGTGCAAGAGAATATTTAATTTTATAAAATAAAACTTTATCAAAAATTTTTAAAATTATTCCAAAATAATGTTAAATTTTAATAGTTACACGGAAAAACTCTTAATTAAAAAATTAAAATTACTTTGGCAGCATAATTAATCACAGAAGTTAATAATCCAAAGAAATTTGAGATAGAAACAGAAAAGGCATGTACACATTTTAAAAAACCAAGGAAGTTGCTGTGTATAAGGGATCTAAAGGGATATTAATTGAAGATTTGATTGACAAGTGGTATATTATTTCAACACTTGTTATAGCCTATTCTCAACAAAACCAAAGTCTGGTCTTTTCACCTAAGATAAAGAGAGGCAAAAGTAAGCTGAAGATCAGAACGAACGAACACCAACTGACTTACTTTACTTTATAGTGTCCAGCCATGTCATTCATAAAATCTCGGCCCAGTATCGGGCTACGCCAGTTCCTGCAGCCACAAATACTCAAGGTACATAGATGAGGACAGTTTCTGTATGAAAGAAGATTTTGGTCTATTTTTCCCATTTTTACCCCCGTTCTTATCCTGTAGCGTTTTATATTTAATGTCTATGTAATAATATAAATTCGGTTTTAATTGTTGTAGTACACCCCTGGTATACCAAGAAATATGTTTTAGTCTGTTATGAAAGTCGAGATTTTTAAATACGTAATAACCTTCAAAAATAAAGAACGAATTTGTTTACATCCAAGTCTCCTAATGTTCCGTTTGAAAAGCAGGTTCTTAGAAATAATTATCGCAAGTCAGGGATTCATTTTTACCACGCAATAAGGATAGGGTATTTGAAGGTTGTGTGAACACTCGTCGGAGTTTGTGGATGACAGACTAACTGCGGGGAAAAGGGGTGATTCGGCGTTCGAATTGAGAGAATGAACGCGGGGCGTCAGTCAAGCTAGATTGGTCGAACAAGGCGTATCGATTTGAATCGAAAAAGTCGATTTAATCGTTATTTTTTGAAAATGTTTTAATACCAGTAAAAGTGAAGATACTCTCGGCTTTAATTGCTGTTTTGACAGAGTAGTCATATGTTATATTATTTACCTATGGTATGGTAGTCACCGGAAGATTTATATAAATACCGGAAGCTTTTGCGAAGTGTATAAGATGTCCCGGTTGTCAGCTTGATTCCTCAACACTGAGCCTGTTCGATCGTTCGTCCCGGAGAATGGAAATGTTTCTGATGTTTTCCAGTTTGAGAGTTTGTTCAAGTAAGCTTTCCCAGAGATGTAACAAGTTTCAAAGTTAAGTGATTATGTAAAGATTAAGGTAACTTTTAATATATTAATTTTTTCAAGTTATATAGACATTTTTAATAATTGCTTTCATTAAACATCAAAGAAATTGTAATAATTAAAGTTTTATATTATGTTGTCGTAGCTAAAAAATGTCATATTTTATTCTGATTTGAAATGTTATGTTGACATATGACATTTGCTGTAATCCATTGTTTTGTAAACATTCAATTTGATTTTATATAAAAGATATTTCATATATAAGGTTAAATTCAATAATATTTCATAAAAAGGATATCCATAAAATTTTGATAATCTAAATTGGCCATATATAACCTAGGAACCATTTCAAAATTTTTGTAGCAATCTTTTATGTAAACAAAGAACATGTAAGTTTTTATTAATTTGGATTATGTTGTATAATATGTTCTTGTAAAATCTGTATTTTTGATAACTGTTTGTTTGAGACAAAAATAAACGTTTAATTTGTTTCTCTGATCTATTTTGAGTTTTATTTGAAAAAGATATATTTTTGATGTTTTATAATTATTTCCCTAGTTACAACTAGTGGTTGTAATAGGTATAATTAGGCACCTCAAGTGGCGCCCTATATTAAAATTCCTTGAGGTGTTTCCGGTTTATTTTCATTTTGTTGTCCCAAGAGATTTGTATAAGTACCCCTTTATTTCTTTTTTTGTAGTTGCCCCAATCCAACCCCATATCTTCAACTTATCCACGACCCAGCTCTCCAACAACCAACTGAGTGCCGTACGCACTTGTTTCGATTTATTTTGTTTGCCCAATCTTCTCCCCCATGTTCTTACCCTAAGGTAAGCAAAAAATAGTCTTTACACTCTTATTTATAGTTTTGAGGGGTTTTGCAAATATCACTGCTTTATATAGGTGTAAGAGTTGCGTTGGTTTCATGCACCCCATCACTATCCTGCATGTCCCATTAAGTGCAGTATAAACTGTTTGATGTGAGCAGATCTACCCAACCGAAGTCCACATATATTCAGCATTTGAGAAACACAGTGCCTGTTCTTAAACTGACAGGAGTGCACCCCATTTACTTCCTGTTAGCTTTCTGAGTATGCTGTTCCTAGTTGTTTCATGTTGTGACTTTCCCTCTTGTTTTATGCAATGTTGTCTGTAGGTGATGGGACTGGTCCAGAGTTACTCCAAGATATATAGGTTGGTTTGTGGATTCTAATGTATTACCATTCCACACAATTTGGAGTTTTTCGCTTGCTTCCTATGCACGAAGGCAGTTTCGAGTTTCTTCTCCACTTTTTTAAAACCATTTCCTTGGGCACATATTGCAAGATCATCAGCATAGAGGAAGTACATGGTTATCGTCGGAGTAGGTTGGTCGTTTATATATATATTGAAGAGCATTGGTGCTTAATCACTTCCCTGTGGGAGGCCATTTTTTTTGAACTCTCCACCTAACTTACATTACCCTCCAGGATAACGAAAAAATGTCTAAGAAATTTATTAAAATACTTTTATAAAAGGTATGTAATTTAAAAACCCAATATCACAACAAAAAACTTCCCGTTTATTGTCAAACAACTACAATACGGACTTAAGTTCTCCATTCAACAATTACATGATAGTTTCAACCATGTTCTACCATCCATCAATTAATAGAGTACCGGCATGTAAGTAATGTTTTATTTATTTGCTCATTTATTAATTTATTACATATTTAATAGACTATTTTATACTAATTTGTGGATCTTACCCTGTCGGTTAAAACTTTTTATACTTTTTATTTCACATTTGAAAAACCACAGACATGTAATATTGGGTATATTACTGTAATTTATCGATCCTACTTTGTTTATCTTTATTAGACAATACATTTAGATGGGTTTATTATTGTTTCAGCATTTATTTAACTTTGTATCGAGACCTGAAGATGCTTTGCATATTGTAGAGAGCGGAAACCGGTCGTCTGTAGAGTAAAATTAAATTGATTTGTGAGTAAGTCCTTGTTATTATTTCTTTACCTTTTTGAATTACTTTAAAATTTGATATTACAGCTCTTAAAATCTTCTAAAACATATACAGGGAAATTGTATAAAATAGAATAGGAAACTTAATACAAGCTAAGCAAAGGGTTTAATACCCTACAACTCTAAGATCTATTTCTACCAGTTTATCAGTCAAAATTGTGCAAAAATGCATATACGCGCGTGTCTCCATACATACGAGTAGCTTTGTTCGTGTATGAAATAAGGGCTTTAGGTAAATATTATAATGTATTCTCTTCCGTAAGGTGATTAATAGCACTTCCCCAAATTTCCGTCGAAGAGAATGAGCCAGTGATATTTCAAAATGCGAGCCTTTCTTGGTCTCGTTCTAAGAAAAAAAGGCCAAATGATGATTTTTTCCCTATCGTTGGGGGGCGTTAAAAACTTCAAGACGTTGGCATATCAAAAGAGTAAACACAAAATAAAATGGAAAGACAGCACGCAACAATATATCATGTGTCAGACTGAGGGAGTTGGAGTGGAAAAATAATAATCTTGTTCGTAATATACATAAGATCTTTTTTCTGGTTTGTGCCGGAGTTTTTTGGAGTAATTATTTTTAGGGCTTATTTTCTCGTTTTTTGCGTGTACCGCTATCTTAATCAATTTTCGAATAAATGATGTCTAAAATGAGAGTTTATGTTTAAAATAGATTAGTCGATCGAGTGTTGGTCTTGTCTCAAGAGAAAATATAGAGTTGTCTGACAATAATATATATATATTATATATATTATATATATATATCTATGTATATACATATATCTTATAAATCTATATTATATATATATATTATATATCATAGATATATATATAATATATATATATTTTTGTATAAGATTATGTAAAATCGAGAAAAGTATTGGTTTGCTTAAAATATTTCAAAGTTCAAAAACATTAAAATAATTCAGATAAGTCAAATAATGAACAACAAACATTTCGAAGAATGAAAGTCTTTTAATTTTGGATTACCTGTATTTAACAAAACGTAAGATATGCATAAATTATTTTCTTTGTTAAAATATATTTGAGTGACCCCTATAAGCTTAAGTAAAACCCTAGACATTAGAAGCGGTTTTTCCAAATAAATGTTGTGCAGTAATTAGGACAATAGAATAGATTTTAGAAAGATATGTTTTTGTTAGTTTCTTTAGAATTGGTAGGAAAAGATTTTGTAAATAAGTTTTAGGAAATTTTATAATTGTAGGTAAAAATTTGGGTGTTATCGAAATGAAGAAATGGGAGATGTATGACGCGTTTTGATTGGATGAGATTGGAAAAGGTGGGAGGTTTGGTTTGAGAATGAGACGTTAGTTAGTTTTGGAAGAAAAATTGATAGTCAGTTGGTTTCCAAGGGTGCAAGGCGAACGGCCGTTGTTCTCGGGTAGTTTCCCAGAGGTAGGAAGCAGTAGCAGTGAAAGTTTGTGAGTCTTCGTGTAGTTAGTGTATCTGACAGAAGCTGATCCAGTAAAAGATTGTAAGTTATATTTTCTACTTATATTCCAAGAGTCACTGTTCAGGCCAACGAGAGATTCAGTTTATCGTAAAGAAAAGATATTCCAAGAGTCATTTTTCACTCAGGCCAACGAGAGATTCAGTTTATTGAGAGAAGAAGAAGCTAGCATAATTTGAACGATTCGTGCATTTGAAGGAGATCATTAAGGACGATAAACTTGCAATAATTTGTTGTAAGATTGCTGATTACCTAGGGAGCGGCTGAGAGTAGATAATATAGTCTACAAGGAACAAGGATTTGGACCACTCATCATCAGAGAGAGATAGTTTTGTTTTCTGCAGTTTTTCTTTTATTGATAACACAATTTTTACACTTAATTTAGAAAGGATATAAATATTTTGATTAGGAGATTTAGAATAATATTTGGATTTTGAGATTTCAACTAATATTGTTTGTACCATAATTTTGAAGGTTCACGTACGTAGAACAAAATTTTGAGAATCATTATATGAGATTTTGTTTATTGAAAATTTTTGAGTGTGAATTTTATTTCATTATTTTATTTCAATATATAATGTTAGATCCTATATGTTTTTTATTATTCCGGTATTCTTTGGACCTTACCTTTCACATGTAATAGCATAGATATTGAAGCACGAATAGAACCCTGAGATAAGAGAATTATAAGAGTGATAGAATATTGTCATCATATCTTTCATTTTAAATAATTTTAATTAATTAATTATAATTAGGTAATTAATTGCTTGGCGCTCCAAGACATTAAAATATCCACAATAATATATATATAAATATATGTTAAGCTATTTAAATTGTATTCTATTGCTTATTTAGAAAAGATCCTGTCTATATTTATTAAATGATCTAATCTCCAATTAATCACAATAAATCAGCATTAATTAATTACAATCTCAGGCTATTTAACTTGTACTATTTACCTTTGATCGTGGATTCAAAATATTTTCCAATTGGCTTCCTAATTGGGATAGGTAATATGACCTGAATAAAATACACAGAATTTCAACTGAACTATATGTGAGATGTCCTTTATTTTAATGAAATTTTATATAACAATCAATCCTGTAATATTTGCAATATAATACTTTAAATATATATGAGAAGTTGTTTTCTATCATGGACCCAAATGTTATTTTACATTGATTTTTAATATGTGTTATAACTAAGCTCTCTTTATAATTTTTTTCTTTAAATGATCGCAAAATTAACTGTCTCTATTATTTATTCAATTTATTTAATTAATAAATGAAAACCACACTCCTGCTCTAATGAAAATTGACTGACCTTTCGTTCTCTGCCGTTGTAATTCTATGGCCACGCCATAAAAAAAAACCTTTCTCTGCTTCTGCTCCTATTGTGGTCCAGATGACGTACACCTTTCTCCTATCTGTCCTTGTATCTGCAACCCAACAACTCGTGTAATTCTATGCAGCCTCCTTTTGAGCGAATCTCCGCGCCTGTTTATAACTTCAAATGTTTCCGGCTTCGTCTGATATTAATATTCTTATACCCTTTGGTTTTTCTATCTCTCTGTACCCGTTCCTTACACTGATCAGCTTTTACACAGCAAATAAAACACACCCGGTAAATTACGTCTTCGGGACTTCAAACAAACACAAACCACAAAGCTCCTTCCTTCTTGGGCGACGAAAACTGACTAACTAACTTTTTTCCTCTCTCCTATCTCATAGCCAAAACCACTACCTCCATTGCATTCAAAAATTGACCAATAAAAATCATCCACCTCTGTGACGTATATCGTTACCAACCAACTCTCTTTATAAAACGTCATTCGGGTAATTCCAGAAAACAACATTCTTTAATTATTCTAACTAAATCTATCTGCTTTACAAATATTTCTTACTAATAGCTACAAACGATACCTGTTTCTCAATTCAATGTCTTTTGTTAATAAACTTTTACCGATATAATCTTTCGGGGAGAAAAACCACCGCAAATCCCGGTCTATTGTTTAAACACTGTCTATATACACTTTATTTCGGGTAAATCCATTCCACAATAACCGACTTATTTAAATTTCTTATCGATAATATTTGAAAGTCTTGTCTCTGAGGCCTAATGAACAATTCTTCGAACAACTTAAAATACATATTTTGTCTTATACAGGATGTTTGAAAATTTATATGCCGTGTCTTTATGAAATATCAATAATTTTAATTTTTATTTAAGTAATAAAATTTGTATATCGGTTTTTTATTGCTAATGGACATTCAAAAGTTACAACATATATATATATATATATATATATATATTTATAATATTATATATATATATATATATTAAAAGTTCTTTTATTATTTGAAAAGGGAACTAACGTTAGATAAAAGTCCGCGATCCCAAACGATACGTCCTTATTACATAAAAAATAAACTGTAAGGATGATATTTACAGGTACACAATATTACAGATTACGGATAATTGTCAGCAAATTAAAAGATCGGACAACCCCGTCGTTAATTGTTTTCGTCTTCCGTCTTTATCTCTGGCGAGCGTTTGCAAAATAATTAACCTTCACAGCGCGAGAGTCAATATCGAATCCCCCTCTAGGTCAGGAATGTGTGATTTTGTCTACATTTTATCTGTCCATTTCCCCGCGGTGGCGACTGTCTTTGGTGCCTTAAGAATATGGTTTTAGTTGTTACCTCGCAGTAGCGTAACTAACAAATAAAACTAACTAACAAAGAAAGGGCTTTAGTTTAGTGACTATGTGAGTAATATATACGGATATCTTGGGTTTAGTAGTCAATATTGGCCTTTAAGTAAAACTCTTTTAGGTTTGTTAAGCTTTCGAGTTTATTGTACTCTTCTTCAAAACGTACTAAAAATTAACATAAAAATTACATTAGAAAAATGAAGTTATTATATCTTCAATAAGCTTACCCTTGTGAGGATTGTGTTTTAAAATTAGCAAAATTAATTAACATAATGACATTAAATTTGATTTACTTTTTCGTTCTATCAAAACTTATTACTAAGGTTTCCCTGTCTCTTCTATTTTTTATATTTATTGTAGGTGAGTTTGACAAGGAAGTGTCTATGTTTATGCAAACCTTCATTGCAAATTTTAATATAATATTAGTTATTAAACAAGCAACAGAGTTTATGTTACTAAGTAATTAAGAAAGAAAAACACAAATAAAAATAAATTTTATCTCATTTGAACTTGGAATAATCCCTTTAATATGCGTAACTTTTAAGAACTTTTATATTGTTATTCTTTTATTTAAAAGAAGATTACTGTATATAGCACTAAGATTTTTAATGTCTTCTCTTTTGTTTAAGGTGTTTTGTGTAGTTTTAATTAAACACATTTCTAGAAACAGTCTTTTGTTGTAATTTCTTTCCCTTCTCAATATTTCTGTTTGATCATAGGCCTGTTCACTTAATGCACAGGCTTGTACTTTATTCAGATTAATATCACTCCTGTGAGATGTTAATCTTCCGGACAAATTTCTGGACGTTTCTGTAATAATTGTAATAGAATATATATTGGATTAGAAAAACTCGTAACTCCAAAACGACAAATTGTTCAGAAAACGCGGAAAATTTGAATTTGTAATAAATTTTTCAAATCGATTATTATAAAAAAAATCATATACATAATATTGTGAAGAATCATTTTAAAAATTTTAGAGTTTATACTCTATATCTTCTATTGACAATGATATTGAATGTATCTGAATCTGAATATCTGAATAAAATTGAAGTATTTTGTTGTTATTGGCAGCTAATATCTAGTATATACAAACTTAATGTAAAACTTGCAAAAGGGTCTACCTTTATATAAAAACTCGAATACAAAATCCAGACCCAAAATGCACTTTCCTTTCCTGTCAGCGCGCTCCTCTTTCGTTGCAATCATGCCTTGTTTCAAATTTGTGTTGCTTTGTAGTATCCCATTTTCGGAATCATGGCATCGTGAAGTTTGTACAAGTTCGTTAAATAACTTGATTAATAGAATAAACAATGGAGCTTCAGCAGTTTAGACAGAACAATTGAATAATTTATTTGATGTTTGCAAGACGCCGTCCTGGGACCCGTTCCCGGAAATCCACAGAGATTTTAATTATACTGTTTTTGCGGAAAAAGTTAATTCGGAGCGAAGGGAGTTTTTTGGTTATAGTTTTAAGGGTTTAACGGATTGGCTGGTGAAATGTTTACTTGACAGACAGCTGAATTTTGTTTAAGTTAACTAAATTTAAAGTCAGAGTAAAAAACCGGTCCTATTTAAATAGTAACCAAGAGGTTTATGAAGCTACTTTCTATAGGAAAGGACTACCGCTTATTGTTCGAGGGCATATACCATACATAGTGAAACTAGATTATTCAGACGTAAACTTGAAACACCAATCCACTTATTCCCTAAGGATATGTTGCTCAGTACTGGTAGATTATGGGAGGGGTCGCTCATAGAGATGAGAAACACAAGAAAGAATAGATACAAATAAAAACAAAAAATAATTAGGGAAAACCCTTTAAAAAACGGCGCTTGTTTTTTAAATATTTAATACACAAAACAATAGTGATGACATATTCACAAAATAAGAGAAAAATGCAAATATCGTTAAAAACAAAGATGGTAAAATTCAATATATGTAAATATATTTAAAATATTAATAATAAGAGACAATCTTGTGTTAGTCCAAACGCACATCTGTAGTTTTTTACTGCTTAGGTGACGACAATAATTTCTTGGGAAGAACGGCTTCATTATATACAAGCATCTCCAAACAAGTATAGTATCACTAAAGAAACTTTCCACAAGGTGATTTGTCTTAATCTCAAATTGAATACAAGGTATAATATAAAAATAATAAAGGTTTATGCACCAACAAGAGACCATGATAAAGAAGAAGTAATCTGTTTTATGATAATATCGAAGCTGGTCTTAAAGACCATCAAGGACACTCTATTTTTATATGTGGTAATTTTAACGCCAAAACATAAATGAAATCTAACCTGACAAAAACACAACTGGGAAACTTTGGCTTGGATGGTAGCAATGAACGTGGCGAAATACTGTTAAGGTTCATACTGCATCATAAGTTATTCCAAATGAACAGTTTTTTTCAAAAAGAAACCACAGAGAAGATAGACATGACAAAGTCCTAATGGAAAAACTCAAAACGAAATAGATTTTATTATCACGGACAAAAAAACACACCGTTAAAGACATCACGATTTTAAACAGATTTGGTATTAACAGCGATCATAGAATGGTAAGAGGCAAACTAGATATAAGCCTAAAAAAGAAGAGGTATGAGATGATTAAAAAGAAGAACAAATCAAAACCATGGATAAAATCATCAGATGTAGATAGTTTTCAGCAATGTAAATACAGAACAGAAGAGACAGAAGAGAAGATTAGCCAAAATACTAGGTAACTAATGCTGAAAAGAAGAGAAATGAGAAGAGAGGCAAAAACTAAAGCCAACTAACTACAAAAATTTGATAAAGAAATATCCAAAGCTGTTAGACAAGACACTCGAAAATACAACCAAGAACAAATCGAACATACCATTGAGAATAATAAAAGTATAAAAGTATTGAGAAAAGGACTAAGAACCGAAACAAGGCAGATAAAAGATTAAAGATAGAAATGGTCACCTTACAACACAACGCAAATAGCAGGGAAGATCAAGTACCAGAAATATTAACAAGAAAAAAGGGCATTGTCAACCAAGGATCAGAACTACTACCAGAAGTTACAATCGACGAAATAAAACTAGCCCTAAGAAAAGTTAAGAATAACAAATCTCCAGGCGAAGATTGTGTAGATACTGATGCAATAGAGCAAGCGGGATTTCGTATCGGATTTGAAACAAATGATGACCTACAGAGCAATAAAATGGCAAAAGAAAGGACTATCGAATACAATCGACCACTCGTTCTGGCTTTTGTACATTTTCATAAAGCCTTTGACATGGTAGAATTTGACAAAATCCTGGAATCAATACAAGCATGCCGCTTTGGTTACCAATATACAAGGTTAATTTACAATATATACAAGAACGCAACTATGTCTGTAAAAAACTTAACTGGGAAGAGAAATGTCTGAACATTGACGGTAAATGGTTAACAAATTTAAAATTCGCAGATGACATAGTTTTGTTCTCTGACAACCTCAAGGAGATATGTACAATGCCACATGAACTTTAATTAGTGTGTGCCAGTGTGGGTCTTAAAATAAACACCTCCAAAACAAAATTCATAACAAACCTAGTATCTGGCGGATCAATATTGGAAACAACGAAGTAGTGCTGGTGTAAAAATACATATATCTTGGACACGAAATGAAGATCACAAGCGACAAGCAAGACAACCACACCTTCAACCAGAAATCAGACGAAGATTGAAGAAACTGTGTATAAACAGACTTTATTTACTAATTTCAATTTTAATTTTTATTATCAATTCAATTTTAGTTTCAAGTTATAATCCTACAGTATTTTTTTTTAGTGTTAGTATTGGGAGTGTTGTTAATTATATTCTCCTCTTATGTATTTGCAATGCTCACTAATATATTTCTGACTTAATATTATTTATAAAAGAAATCAGTCATAAAGGCGGTACTAATAGTATCATCCCACCAGGAGTACTGTACTATTATTTTAATTCGTTAGTGTGAAAGCAGTGGAACTGGTTGTGACTAATTGACTTTTAAGTACCTCCCTTTTATTTTTAAATTTGATTTGACAAACTTTGTAAAAAGTTACAACCTTGTGACTCATAAAGAATTTATTGGACGTGAACATTTTAAAGGTTTGGCCTGTACGTTTTTTGTTTTTAAAGGTAGTTGAATTGATAAAGTAACACATATTGTTAATTTTTTCTATTACCTGTGAAATTTAGTTTTAGTTTTTAAAGTATAGACAAGAATAGGTAATAGAGTATAGATACATGTAAATACAATTACAAACAGCCCAGGATACAAAATAATGTGCTGTCATAGTCACCAACATCAACAGAGATGGTAATAGGAGGATTAAATTATAGTGTATTTTTATGTATGAGAGAGTAATAAAACAATAAATTATGTATGCAAATCCCTAAACTGTTGATACGGGTGACTCAATGAAAAACAGATATTTGTCAACAAGTTTACAGAAGTATATAGGAAAACAATTTTAAATTGAGTATGACCACCAGGTATAAAGGTTGGAGCAGAATAGAATACAATAGTTGTGAGGGTTACTAATCCCTAAATAAGGTTGCCAGTGTCGGAGTGATGGAGGTTAACAGGTACTAATGAATTTGCAAGAAATGTAAGATGTTTATTTTATTGGTTATATATAACCAATAAAAGTTTAATAAGTACCTACCTATTTGCAAAATAAAGTTTAATTCTTTAGATAAAATAAAACGTTTTATTTTATCTGAAATGAGTGCATTCCACGAAGTAAGGGTTTCAACAATCAAACATTTAATTCTTTAATTCCAGGAATCTACGACAGTAATTGACTAGATAATTACCTTCTAAACTTATTCCACAGAAAATGTGATAGTGGGTTTTTCCATTTTGTAGGAAGGTCCAAGTGGCGTATTCAAAATTCTTAACAGTTCACTAAAAGTAGGTACTTCAGTTGCAAGGTGCAGTTTATTGTGTATACTAGTGTTATGGAAAATTTGGAAGTGCCGTGTAAACGCCGAAAAATTGGTCCTTTAACAGTTAATGAAAAAACATTAATATTTAATTGTTTTAAATCATTTACAGACAAACGTTTATGTGAAAGTGTTGATGAGACCGTTGAGTTAGTTAGCAGTACACTTGGTGTTGGGAAATCTACGATTTACAGAGTTATTAAAGAAGAGAAATGTGGTAGTTTTCAAATGCCACGTAATGCTCCAGGGAAACCAAAATTTCAAATAGAATATCATTTTAAAGAAGGACTTCGACGGAAAGTGCATGAATTCTTCTTTAGACAAGAATTTCCAACATTGGATAAAGTTCTTGTCTCAGTTCGAGATGATAAGGATTACCCAGAAATGAGTCGAAGTACGTTATGGAAACTTTTAAAAGAAATAGGCTTCTGCTGGAAAAAGAATCCCAGAAAGTCTATTTTATTAGAAAGAAGCGATATTGTCATATGGAGAAGACATTTTCTAAGAACCATAAAGGAAATGAGAAACCAAAAAAGAAAAATATTTTATCTTGATGAAACATGGATCAACGAGGGTCATACACCAAATAAATTTTGGCAGGATGAAACTGTTACAAGTCAAAGGCACGCTTTTGTAAATAACTTATCTACTGGTTTAAACCCACCATCAGGAAAGGGACGCAGGCTGATAATAGTACACATTGGCAGTTCAGACGGTTTTGTTGAAGGTGGTTTATTAACTTTTGAATCAACTCGTACCGGTGACTACCATGAAGACATGAACGCTGATGTCTTTCAAGAATGGTTCGAACAAATGATAGATCTTCTTCCTAAGAACTGTGTAATAGTAATGGATAATGCAAGTTATCACTCCAGACTTATAGAAGGACTGCCCACAACCAAGTGGTTAAAAAAAGACTTGCAGAATTGGCTGAGTTCAAAAAATATTACGTACCATCCCGGATCTATAAGAAAGGAACTTTATTCGTTGTGTGCCCTTCATAAAGAAAAATTTAAAAAATACGAAATTGATGAAATTGCCAAAAATTGTGGAATGACAGTACTTAGATCCCCACCATATCATTGTGAATTAAACCCGATTGAACTGGTATGGGCACGCAGATAAAGAGTGAAGTTTCAAGAAAAAATACCACTTTTAAAAACATGATGTTAAACAGTTGTTTTTGGAGGCCGTAAATAATGTAAAACCTGAAAAACTGGGAAAAGGCAGTAAATCACACTATTAAAGAAGAGGAAAAAATGTGGAAGCTGGACAATATTACTGATAAAATGATCGAGCCAGTTATTATAAATCTTGGTTCTGAAAGTTTATCTTCTGAATCTGATTTGGATTTGTAACAAGTAGCTGTAAGTTTTATATTAATATTTTTATTTATCTATTTAACATACCTTAGACGGTTTTAAAAACTCTTTTTCTCTTTTGTAATTTTTAAAAATTAAAAAAAATGTGAATTTTTTAAAACCCTTTTTAATGTAGGCCAGTCAGTTCTAATATAGTGTGTGATAAAAGAGGTCACTTTTGTTTACATACACATAACACTTTATAACACTGAAATAATTCATTTATTTTTTACAATTATTCAAAGTAATTTTTCAATTAATCTTGAGCACGCCCATGGAGTGGATCGGAGGTACCAGTTAAAATTATGCTAATTACTCTCTCGTTCATAAAAATAAACTATAGTGCCATATACCAGGGGTCACCGATTATATTCCCTGAGGTTCCGTTTAAAAAACTTACTACACTTCCGCGGTCCAGACACTGAGCACTAAAGCAGGCAGTGGCGTAACCAGGGGGGTTATCCAAAAACCCTCCAGTAGTTGTCCCTCCACCCCCCCCCTCAGGAGATCATCCTGGTTACTTAGTTGAAACCAGGCAACAAGGCCACCTTGTTTAGGGTTATGGTATAAAATAAACTCAAGGAAAAAGATGATTATAAAGCTAATATATTGTTTTTTCTTCCGGCTTTGTTTATTAAATTTTTGCTGCGTAATGTGTCTGTTGCTTCGCTGGTCCATACACCATTAGGCTTGAGTGAAAAAACTGTTGCTTAACAGTTGCACAACAGTTTTAATTTTGTGGAAATTAGCAAATCGTTTTTTAAATTTCAAATCAAGTTTATTAATAAAACGTGAGAACTAGGCAACATCAATATCTTTATTACTATCACAAACGGATTTAAGGAGAGGCGAATGCAAAAGTTCTGCCTTAATAACCTCAGAAGAAAGTTCAATCTTCTTAGAAAAGTTTTTAATATCCGACATAAGATCACAAACAAGATTTCCCTTGCATTGTAGTTTTAAATTCAAGAAGTTCAGATGTCTAAAGATATCCGCCAAAAACGCGATAGTTGTAACGTTTTTTGTGTCTAAGAGGAAGCTCAAAAGATCATTTGTAGCTTCATTCAGCATCAATAGCTGCAGCAGCAACAATAGTTGACACAAATTCTTTTATGTTTAATATTACGAGTATTTTCATATAGTATTTTAAAAATCTAAAAATATTTCCGTAAAATAGTTTCAAAATGAATTCAGATTTCTGCTTTAATCTCAACCTTCTAAAAATTGCAAGGCAAACACACGTTGATAATGATGTTAAAACAGACATGGAGAATCTAAAATTTGCATTCCGCGATGCATAGTGACATCTATTGTCGCTAGTGCTAGTCCAGAGACCCTATTAGGCCGAAATACGTATAAACAGATACATAGACGCTTTGTCAAAAAAAACTAATCTAATGTCTAATAAAGATGATCAACCGACGATAACCATCCAAGGAATTAAAGTGGAACGTGTAGAAGAATACATATATCTGGGTCACAATATCAAGGTAAACAAAGAAAACAAAACTACCGAAATAAGCAGACGAGTAAGAATGGGATGGGCCGCATTTGGAAAACTCTCATACCTACTGAAAGACAAAAAAATAACCCAAAACCTTCGAACCAAAGTGTTCGATTCTTGTATCCTTTCCGTTCTTACTTACGGAGCTTAAACCTGGACATTCACAAAACAGAACATGGACAAGATTAAAAAAACTCAGCGAGCCATGGAACGACAGATGCTTGGTATCTCACTAATAGATCGGCAAACGAACGAAGCAATCTGGAACAAAATAAAAATAAAGGACGCCGCGAAACAAGCAGCTAAATTAAAATGGAAATGATCTGGACACAACGAACGTCTCGAAGATGGTAGATGGAACAAAGAAGCCGGAAACTGGCGACCGTACGATGCGAAGAGACCAAGAGGAAGACCTCAAATGCGCTGGAGCGACGATATCAAAAGAGTCGCAGGACCAATGTGGAAACGCCTAGCACACAACAGGGATAAATGGCGAGAAATGGGAGAGGCCTTTATTCGACAATTCAGATAGAAAAAGGGCTATAAAAAAAGACGCTTTGTACGTGAAATAAAAATCTTGACTGTCTTTGTCATTTTTATTCGGATCTACTCTGTATGAGTACAAGAAACCAATTCGCTAAAGATTTCTGCTTAGTTGAGGAGACATGTCGTAGAATGCAAATTTTAGATTCCCCATGTCTCTTTTAACATCAATATCAACGTCTGTTTGTCTTTTTCCTTCCAGTAAAAGTATTTATTTAGACTGGATTATAATTTTACACTATAATTTTATTACTATGTTTTGAATTTAAGGGCATTCCGCAAAAAACAAGCTCACTGTATTTCTACAGTGAGCTACAAAATCTACAAATATTTTTTAACCAATTCATATTGTCATTGCCTTTACTTGACAGCCAAACTCTTTCCCAAATGAATCTCTTAAACAGACTGATATAAATTTGGCTGCAAATATTTTGTGTTGCAGTATAACTCAAGCGATAAAACTTTCAGATCCTTTTACGTTACGTTTGGAAAAATAAAATAGTTCGCTACCAAATATGTGCATTCGTTATGAAGAATACAATCAGAATATTTATGTCTAGTAAACTTGCCTGAAAGCAATATCAAAATAGGATTACAATTGTTCCGTCCGTGTACTTACAGGAGACGTTTTTGGAATATTTTTCTTTGTAATAGTGTGGTTAAATTATAAGTATTTTGTTTTGAGCAGCCATATTTTTCTTGTTGAGTTTATATTTGCTTTAAAAATCTTAGTATAGACGTCATCATATTATAAGTAAATAAAGATAGAATGAGGCTTCTTTGATTGGTTATTCATGCTACTTATGTAAACCATTTTCAATTGGATGAAAAAGGTTATCAGAAAATATAGATTGTAACATTTTTTTTAATTAAAATACTAAATTATTTTAATTCCCTTTACCTCTGTTGCTCAGACGCCGATGGTCGTATTTGTAAATAATATATACGCGGGTGGTTTTGTTTACCATTAGAAAATTTTATCACAGAGTTCTCAGTACGGAAGAACCAACTTATTAAAAGACGCCGGGTGGGTTAATCCTTAGCTAATCCTTTTCTGGTTTTAATCGGGTTCTGTTTGATGCTTTAGCCGGACAAAATCGTCGAAGGCACGTTATAGTAAATATCTGTAAAAACTTAATCCAAAAGTTTTTATTTTCCTCACGTTCCAAATTACTAGTACCGTAATTACCTCGAACCTTTCGATATTCTTTAGAAGCTTTTTGTCTACCTAGGAATACATACAGGCTGGCCTGTCATTTTTAAGTGGGGGTTATCTCACCCACAGCCACCTTTACTTCCAAGCCATGAAGTAGAAATTTGGCAACAACGCGTGGTAGTCCGACCGTGGTTTGTTTTGTTTAACATTTCATATAGAAAGGCTTGTAAAGTTTGTTGAATTTAGTATTTTTTAAACTTTATTCGAATGTTTTATTTGTAAATTGTGTTTAAATCAATTATAAAATATTAATATAAGTGAAATTTCATTAAGTTTAGAACTTTTAGAAGATTCTTAACGACAATTTAAAAGGCAAGTATAAATATAACCTACAAAACAAACTAAAAATAATACTTTTGTTTCTTGTTACAAAATATGTAAACTAAAAACAACAATAATAATACTTTTGTTTTTTGTTACAGATGCTCTGGCATTGTTGTGTACCTGGATGCAAAACAAATTATGCCAGTACTTTAAAAACGAAACAGGCAGAAAGTACGTTTTCGTTTCCCAAAGATCCCCAAAGAAGGTACACTGGGTTATGCTCTATTCATAGAGAAGGCTATACAATTACCAAATCTTTTGTAGTATGTGCCAAATATTTTCATGAAGATGATATTCAGTGGACTGAAAAATGAGAAGATAAAGATGGAAATGTACACATTAAAAAGTTAATATTTCCCAAATTAAAAGATAATGCAGTTCCTAATATATTTCCTGAAGTACCATCATATATAACTGTTCATCATACCAAAGAAAGAAGGAATCCCGAAGACAGAGGAAACTTTTTGCATAAGAAGAGGGAACAAGAGATAACAGAATTCTTAGACAATGATTTAATAGATTCCTTTGAATCATTTTTAAGAGACTTAAGAGACAATAATATCCCATTGAAAAACTGGACAAGTAAAATTACAAGTGACTGTATATTTCTATGTATTAAACATTAATCAGTTGGGACACGAGTGTGATAATATTTGTGTAATAAGTAGTGTAATAGTTAGCAGTAATTTTAGTGTAATCGTCAATGTAGGTAAGAATAAATTAAGTAGTAATGATTTGAAATGGATTTTACAATATAGTAAATTAACAAGATGGTCACAATTAGAGAACTTACTGTCTCGATATAGACCTGCTTTTTAGATAAGTGATAACAAATTTGAGTATTACATTAAAAAATCTTAAGCTATTTTAAATCGATATACAAGTTATAAATGGTATGTTACATTCAACACATTGTTCATGTACACCTCTTTTAACTTGGTCTATATGACAACAAACCTATTCATTTTAAAATTGCTACTTTCGTATACCTAAGTATGAAAATTCAACAAAAGTTATAAGTAAATAGTAAAATATTTAATTTTGAATTAGATTAATTTAGAACCATATTTATATTGTGTCTGATTTCTTAGGATGAATTTTTTAATCATAATAGCTACACTAAGTTTTTACTTAACAAATTTTATATCTTTTGTATTTTTAATAATCTTTTTAAATGTCGTGTTAATGTATTGTGTTATTTATATGCTTAAGTACTTAATATTTAAAATTTCTAGAGATTCTTGACTGCATTTGATTGTAAGATTAACTGTTTGACACTGTATTTTAAGTGCAATAAATTTTACTCTACTGATTATTTTATTAATAATATAACCTTAATAATAATAAAACTTTATATATATTTATTAGGTATATATAGAGTTTTATTAATTTAATTTCCCTAAAAATATTTCTGTAATGAATTGAAGTTTTCAAAATATCAGTTTCCTAAAATTCAAATTATTTTAATTTTCTGGTAGACCTTACAGCTGATTATCGGACTACCGACGTCATAGAATGCGGTGTTGCCTTTTTTACTTTATGGCTGTTCAAGTAAAAGTGGCTGTGTCTCACCTTATTTTTGGGGAAACTTGTGAAATTTTTAGAGGAAGCACATTACTTCTGGCAAGGCGGTCTTTAAGGAAATTCGCTTGGTACCTTACCGTCTTTGTGAATTTTAAAGTGTGTATACAATTATATGTTTTGTGCTAGGGTTATGTGTGTATTTTTTTACTTTACCTATTAGGTTTTTTTTGCAGTTTTGTTTTAATAAAATATAAGTTTATCGCAAGATCGAGACCGATATCGGCAAATCGTCATGGAAGCTATCCACGCCTAAAACTTGGGCACGGTACTCAAAGAAAAAGAAGAAGTTTATCGTTAGAAGAAGTCAAATAATATTTTCAGTTCCAATAAACACGCTGTTGTACATAAATTTCGACGTAAATGCAGTTTTAAATACTTGAAACCACTCGAAAATTGTTTAAAACTAGGTCACATTCAGTTAAAACTTGTGTAAAATGTAAAATATAAAACATTATCCATGTATTTATATTCAAACGGAATATCAAAATACGCGGCACTATAGTTTCACCATGTTCTAAAAAGTGTTTCCAACGAAATTAATTCAATTTGTCGGCAAAACCGTCCACACTATTAAATACTCTGTTGGAGGCATATCTGCAACATAATCACGAAACTCAACAAAACGTACCGTGCTCATAATTTAACTAATTACATGCTTATTAAATTGCATCCAGCTCGACCGAGTTGCGTATGCGTGTATATTTCCCGTGAGTCTGGATTTTAAGGGTAGCGCCGTTTATGGATAAATCATATAAAGGGTGTGATGTCACTATTACTACATTTTTCAGAAAACTACATTTTCCTTTTTTTTGTAATGACAGATAGTAGTTTTAGATGTAATGAATGACATTCATTAGTCTCGAAGAGATTCACAGAAGAAGTACCTTCAGAGCCACCAAAATATTCGTATACTTTTTAATTAATTAAAAAAAAAAACAAAATGAAGCCTCATATATGATCTCTTTAGAGAGGTGTTTATGTTTAAGTCAACAGGGTACGCATTAAAAAACCGCATGTTGATACTTGCAAAACCTGCGATGCATATATTATGAAAATAAAGTGTACCGTAGATCCAGATGAGAAAAATCGATTGACCATGGAACATAATAAACACAAAGATATGGCTGATAAGGGATACAAATCCAAAGACATGGACAAAGAAAATGCTAAGCAAGATGCAATCAATGAGGGTTTTAGTGTTTGACTTACAGCAAGTGCTGTTCATTGACAGCCAATGTATCCTTTTATAAACGTCTTCTATTTACATATAATTTAACCATTAGAGACTGAAAAAAATAATAAAAACGAAAAAAAAAAAAACAATCACAAAGAAGGCATAAACCACCGGGTGTATGTCTTAGCGCTGTGATAATTGATTATTAGCATTTAGTATTATTTGTATATTTCTTATTTGTAGGTTGGTTAGGGTCCTGAATGAAGAGTTAAATAGAGGTCAATTTAATGTTTCCACTTTCTTTATGTATTTTTTTATATTTATTTAACAATATCTATATATGTATGTGCTTGCATAAGTGTGTATATGTGCGCATGTGTATATAGTATTTATTATTGTAGCAAACAGTATTCATTATAATATTGTGGCTGAATGGATCAATAATCCAAAGCCATTAAAATAAAAAAAAACCATAGCGACTGTGTCTCAGGAGCAGGTACCACTCACTGCTATATGTGACACGAAGCAGTGGGGAAAAGGGGATCCGAGAATATTTCCTCTTGTATTCTCAAAAAACTTCAGACTTAATCAGACTTAAAAACAAATATGACTTCTCCATATTTCATAAACCTACTCATACTGACACGACTATACACTATTCATCATACCATCCAACACAACATAAACTGGCAGCCTATCATAGTATGTTACATAGACTAACAGAAATTCCGATGTCAAAATTAAACTTTGAGACAGAATTAAATATCATCAAGCAAATAGCAGTAAGCAACGGATACAACGAACAAACCAATTAATAAAATGTTAGGCAAAATATAAACTAAAATAGCCAAACACATAAAAAAGAAAGGAAGAACACCAGCTTTTTGAACAAATAACAACCTAGGCAAATATATCAAAAACAACACGAGCCAAAATAAAAAACACAATGGTGTGTACAAACTTAAATGTGGTGACTGTCCAAAAACTTACATCGGTCAAACTGGTAGAATATTTAATAAACGAATAGCACAACATAAAAGGGCTTTTAATAATAGAAAACAGATTCTACATATTATGCACTTCACCTTCTAGATCACAATCATTCTTTTATTGACGAATTTAAAATTCTTCACATTCAAAATAAAGGCCTTAAGATATCCTTGTTAGAATCTATGGAAATCAACAAATTAAAAAACACAGATATAATTCTGAATGACCAACTTGAGGCAAACAGTTCTCCTTCCTCAACCTATTTCATTAGAGACTATAAATTGTAAACGCATGCCAAAAATAGATCACTTGAGAAAGGCAATCAACCGAAACAGCTGTAGTGATAATAGTTAGAATAAATTTTGTGGAAGTTTGAAAACAAAGTTTTCAGTGTTTTATTGTTACATAAAATGAATTTCCATCAAGTAACGGTCGAATCCATCAATTATATAATTTAACCATTTAGAGACTGTGTCTCAGGTGCAGGTACCACTCACTGCTACGTGTGACACGAAGCAGTAGGCAAAAGGGGATCCGAGGATATGCTTTTTGTGTTCTTAAAAAACTTAAATGTTTGCCCGATAATATTACTCACGTTGTTACCTATTCAGATACATGCGATGGACAAAACACATGTTCTTAATGTTTGTCAGTAAAAGCAATCACGTCAACTGCAAAGATCAGAAGTTCTTGTTGCCTGGACATACGCATCTTGAATGCAACGTGGATCATGCTTATATCGAAAGAGCTAAATAAACCACTTAGATCCCGATTGTGGTGCCTAGGAACTAGTATCAGTTTGTCCGTACAATGAGACGTAAAAAACCATTCGATGTACATGAAATGACCTAAAAAGACTTTATGTCCTTTTCTACCATTGTCCAGGAGCATTTTATTCGCTGAAGTATTGATACAAATGAAAATAAAGTGAACTGACTCGAAATTAAATGGTTAAGGTGCGAGAAAACTTTCGACCTTGGTCAATTTAAAACCTCACTACTTGATGATGACAATTTTCAAACACTCAACTTACGGCGATCAAGACGTGCCAGGCGGCCAACCCCTTTTTTGACAAAATGTTACGACGGTCCACTACCCATTAACCCCCTAAAAAAGAAGAACCTACTAAGTCTTCTGCCGATAATTCACCCCGACTATCATAATTTTTATTTGAGTTTCAACAGCATTAACGTGCCAGAGCTTCTTGATAATGAGGAAGAATTATTTTTTTATAAATAAAATGTTGAAAAATTTATTGTAACATGTTTTATTTTTAATTTCACACAATCAACCAATATTGAAGGCAGTTTCTCACAGTACAGTAGCAAAGTAAATAGGTTGTAATAATAAACCTTCTTCTTCTTCTTCTTCGTCTAGCCATTCACGTCCACATCTGAACATAAGCCTCTTTAAGTCTTCCTTTCCATTGTTTTTTATTGTACGCTACTTGTAGCCAATTTTTTCCCGGCAGTCCTTTTCAGATCATCTGTTCATCTCATAGGAGGTCTGCCTCTGGGTCTTTTGTGTTGGTATTATCTCCAGGTTAAAATTGATCTGTGCCATTTGTTTAGATCGCTCCTAGCTACATGTCCAGCGTATTCTTATTTTAACTTTAATGATTTTTGCACCACATCGGTGACTTTGGTTTTCTGTCTTGTCTTGTCATGTGTTTGTTTTCTTGTCCTTAAGTGATATACCTAGCATTTCTCTTTCCATCGCGTGTTGAGTGACTCTAAGTATATTCACATTCTTTTTTGTGATTGTCCATGTTTGTGCCGCATAAGTTAATATCGGAATAATGCATGCATCAAAAACTTTAGATCTAAGATGTAATTGAATTTGTTGACTTCTGAGTATATAGTTCAGTTTACCGAATGCTACCCAAGCTAACTTTCTTCTTGTTTTTATTTTTTCTAATAATAATAATAAACCTATGATGGTTTTTTTGCCCTTTGGAATCAGTCTCAGTCTAGGATTTCAGCATATTTTGATCAACTTCAATCAAAAGAAAACGGTTTTTTTTTTCTTGAACATTTTCTCATTATAATCATGTTAACCAAATCCGCAGTACTTCTTCATTGCAGTAGCGCACTTAGAATTTTACTCTGGGTTTTGGTTGGGCACCGAAATTTTTTTAAGCTACCTTCACCATTTTAAGTCCTTAAAATTTGTGAATACGTGTCGAAATAGGGTCCTGGGAAGGGTTTATACCCCAAACCCCCCCTGGATGCGCCACTCCTTCACTGGTGACTTTGTCGGTCCATGGTATCTTCAGGATATATCTGTATAGCCCCAGCTCAAAAGCCTGAAGTTTTAATAGAGTTTCCGCCATCAATGTCCACGTTTCTACTCCGTGCAAAAGTACTGAGTACACATAACATTTAAGGAGCCGTATTTTTGTTTCTAGGGTGAGGTCATGGCTGTTGAGCACAGAGCTTATAGTCAAGAATGCGCTTTTTGTCTTTTCGATGTGACTTTTATGTGATGTGATGTGATCTCTTGGGTATTGTCCCACGACTCATTGAATATAGTTCTCAAGTAGTTTTAGTGTGAGACACGTTTAATTCTGATTTGGTTCAGATGCAGATTTGCTCCAGTTATGTTTTCCTTACTGATAATCACTAGCTTGATTTTGTTGGTCTTTATATCCATTCTATATTTTTTACTTGTTTCCGATATTTTATTCATTAAGTTTTGCAGCCCTTCTATGGTATTGAGAAACTGGGTACAACGAGATACATCACGATTTAACATGGAATAAAAAAAATTGTTCGTTAGAGATTATTTACCGCAAAAATATCAATAGGTCGATAGAAATATCAGATGGATTGATGATATTAAATCAAAGCGCAGGCTTAATTAGAAGAGGCAAATAGACAACAGAGAGAAATAAAAGCTTATATGGCGTCTATTTTTTTTTTCTGTTCGATAAAATAAAAAATCAAATTTTTTGAGATCTTTTTCAATTCTCATGCCTAATAATTAAGTATGCACAATCGTTGCTTTGCTAGATAAGCTTAAAATAGCTTTTTATCAGCAATTACTAATAATCTTTTGCAAAACATTAAAAAACATGTGCTAGTAACCATAGAAACTGGAAATTTGTGAAATAAAACATATTACAAAAATCCAAATTGTATCTACCTTGTGACACAGTAAGACTGATCGCCAAACTCATCTTGGGTTCGGTGTTAACTTGGCACTCGTATTGTCCCGTATCAGCAACATGCGCCCCGCGGATCCTTAAGCCCCAAAAATCCCCCGAGCTGTCCGTGTGCACAGACTCGAATCGGCTGTCGCTTGAAAATGTATGTCTACCAGACGTCAGGATGTGCAAGTCTTTACTTCTAATCCAGGAGACCTGCAACAAACAATGGATAATTGGTTGGATATTTAGACACAGGAAAAACATGTACGTATTATGATACTAAATATATTGATTTATCATATAATACCTAATATAATTTCTGTAATTTTGATAAAAATAAAATGACGATGATGAATAAAATGAATTATCTTAGAGGTTTTTTTCAAATGATGAAAGAGGCAAGGAGAAATGGAAATTGCATAATATTGTTTAATTATCAGTCAAAACTTAGTAAAATATCAAAAAGAGAATAATCAAATCACTATTAGTCCAGACGTCAGAGACATGATCTTATAAAAACAATTTTGCAAGAATGGCAATTTTGGCGCCAAAAAAATAACGACTATTTTGTTTTGCTTAATTAGATTGCTTAGGTAAAGAACTAAAGAAGGAAAGGTTAGATTCAATAAGCAGTTAATATCAAGTTAAATCTAAATGGATGGATGTTAAAATGATGGACATGGGTACAAATACTTCTGAAACAATTAATAAATTAAAAGAAGTATTTGCTGTGTTTAGGTGACCGGTTGAATTGGTTTCAGATAATGGACCACCCTTTGTTTTGTCAAGCCAATGGGTTCATACCAATGAAGGCACTACCCTACCACTCACAAAGTAATATCATTGCGGAGCGTGTAATGCAAATGATAAAAAAGGGATTGGATAAAACATTAAATTTTGGAAGAAGCGTTCTAATAATAAGACAGATTGTTGCAAGCAAGGTGTTAAATTTTTTGTGTACATATAGAAATACATTTGTATTACATTGTACAATGGTAAAAAACTATATAATATTAACGAAGTTGTATATGTAAAGTTATGGTCCAGAGGTAAGATAGAACGAGTTGTAAGTTCGTCAACATATTTCGTATAGATATAAGTAAAATCTGGTACGGGAAATTTCGTACTGGAAAATATAAGTTTTATACATGCTAGTGATATTCGTAAATCTAAATTTGATTACTATAAATATATCATTGATGGATTCGACCGTTTCTTGATGGAAATTCATTTTAGGTAACAATAAAACACTGAAAACTTTGTTTTCAAACTTCCACAAAATATATTTGAACTCTTATTGCCTCTTAATTCTGCCCTTTTATGTTCTGCAAAAACTTACATCGGTCAAACTGGTAGACACTTTAATAAAGGAATAGCAGAACATAAAAGGGCTTTCAATAATAGAAAAACAGATAATACATACGCACTTCACCTTCTAGATCATAATCATTCTTTTAATGTCAAATTTAAAATTCTTCACATTCAAAATAAAGGCCTTAAGCCACCTTTGTTAGAATCTATGGAAATCAACAAATTAAAAAACACAGATATAATTCTAAATGACCAACTTGCGACTAACAGTTCTCCCCTCACTTGAGAAAGGCAATCAGCCGAAACCGCTGTAGTAATAAGAGTTAAAATAAATTTTGTGGTAGTTTGAAAGATCTAGCTGGAATGACAAAACAAAGACTCCCTTGTAGATTAACAAACGACGAAAATGAAACGATATGGGAATTAAGCGATCTAAACAACGTATGGGGACATTACATAGAAGAACTATTCTCGGACACACCACTAAACAACACAATATATAAAAACCATGAAACCAGTCCTCCTATATTAAAACAAGAAGTAGAGAGAGCAATCAAAAACGCAAAAAATGGGAAAGCCCCTGGCCCCGATGACATACATACGGAAGTCATAAAGCTACTGGAAGAGAAACATTTAAATATAATCGTCAAATTATTTAATCAAATATATACAAGCGGTGAAATTCCACAAGACTGGTTAAAATCAGTCTTTATTCCCCTTCCAAAAACTAAGGGAGCAAAGAAGTGTGGTGATTTCAGACTTATTAGTTTAATGTCGCATATGTTAAAGTTATTCTTGAAAGTTATTCACCAACGCATTTATAAGAAATGTGAACAGGATATCAGTGATGAACAATTTGGCTTCCGAAATGGATTTGGGACACGGGAAGCATTAACCAGTTTTATTATACTGCTGCAAAAATGTCGAGACCAAAAAAAGGATCTCTTTTTATGTTTTATTGACTATCAAAAGGCCTTCGACAAAGTAAAACATGATAAGCTGATGGATTGCCTTCACAAAAAGGGACTAGACGAGAACGATTTTAAAATTATCCAAACGCTGTATTTTAACCAAACTGCAGCAGTTAGAACAGAAGCCGGTGACACAGAAATATTCAATATCAAGCGAGGTGTACGACAGGGGTGTGTATTGTCACCACTACTTTTTAATATATATTCGGAAGAAATCTTTGCACGAGCACTAGAGCAATCAAGAGAAGGTGTTAAAATTAACGGCAGAGTTCTAAATAATGTACGATACGCCGACGACACGGTCCTAATTGCAGAGAGCGCACAGGATCTCCAGACACTCTTAGATCGCGTCAGATCGACTGGAGAACAATACGGCCTCAGCATTAACGTCAAGAAAACAAAAACAATGATTGTCTCCAAAACATCCATCCATCCACCCATGGCTTTAAACGTGAATGGTAACATTATCGAAAATGTCGAGAAATTTCGATATCTAGGGTGCTGGATAACGAAAGATATAGATCCAGACATAGAAATAAAATCGCGAATAGAACAAGCAAGAAATGTCTTTTTAAAAATGAAACAAATGTTTACGTCCCAAACACTCAATCTCAAAATCCGATACCGAATGCTGAAATGTTACGTTTACAGCACCTTATTATATGGAATGGAGGCCTGGACCTTCAAAATCAACTCACTAAGGCGTTTGGAAAGTTTTGAAATGTGGTTATTTCGAAGGATGCTGAAAGTCCCCTGGACAGCGCATATGAGCAACGAGCAGGTCCTACACAAGATGGGTACCGACAGAGAACTCTTAAAAATAATGAAAACACGGAAAACCTCATATTTGGGACACATATACAGAAATGAGAAATACCAGCTACTGCAGCTTCTTATAGAGGGGAAGGTAGAAGGAAAACGTGGTCCTGGTAGACGGCAGGCGTCCTGGTTGAAGAACATTCGTGAGTGGACTGGTTTGGATTCTCAATCTTTAATAAGAAAAGCCAGGGACAGAAATGATTTTGCTAAGGTTATCGCCAACCTTCATTGAAGACGGCACCCAAAGAAGAAGAAGGAAGTTTGAAAACAAAAATTTTCAGTATTTTATTGTTACATGAATATACGTTTAAAGAAGATCCTCATAAAAATTTTTGTTGAGTGTTGTATATTAGAGAGATTGTTCTGTGGTTATCAATTTTTTACCTTATGCTTCTTGGGGACTGGTATACACGTGGTTATGAGCAAGTTTTAAGATGGTGTCTTAATTTCATGGATACGATTAAAGAAGCGTAGGTATTTGTAGATTTTTAAACATTATTTTATCAATTTTTTAATTTTTTTACAATTGAAAAGAAATTGATATCTTAATATACGAATGTTTGAATATTATTTGTTAAGTTGTTCGCGATTTTTGTTAAGGATCTCTACAACGAGCTTCTGATGTGGTGTTCGTCGCCGAAGACACCTGCAACCCACAATCAATATTCAAAGCGACACTTCGGTTTTTCGAACAAGGCAAATGGATGAAGGAGGTTTAGAATATGGAGTTTTCCTGTCGTCGAGGATTTTCTAAAGTTGATAAGGTCGATCGCCGACTCGCAGCTTTTAACTGTGTCTCTGTATGCTGTATGTGGGTGTCGGTGGTGGCAAATATGTAAATACTTGCCATTGTTGCTGTATTGGCTGAATGGTAAATATATTTGAAAATAAAATTTGCACTGAAAAAAAGTCCCAGGAGTATTCAAAAGAAATAACACCCGTAGATGGCAAATAATGGAATACTCATCCACTTAGAAATATATACAGAGGTATACTTACATAGCGTACAAGCATAAACTTCTTTAAAAAGAGTAAATATTGAGGGAAACTTAATTACAAACAATAGTCAAATACTAAATACTTTAGCAAATTCATTTCAGACATATTCAAGTGATTCCGTACATGAACGATTATTTGTCAACAACATTATTTTGTCTTGAAAACAAAAAGAAAATAGAAAAAGAGGTCAAAATTACAGATTCCATCAGTCCGCTAACTGTTGCAATATGTGTGATCAATGTTTAGAAAACGTTGAAAAACTTAGATTTCTAGGTATGATTTTTTATTCAAAACCTGCTTGGAACAAACACATTCAATTACTTAAAAATTCATGTTTACAGAATATCTCTCTCTTCTATCCTGACCCCCCAGGGGGAGGGTAATTTGATCTATCCATCTTATTGGGGATCTTCCTCGTGATCTTTGGCCTTCTACCTTTCCTTGTATTATAAGTCTTTCCATGTTTTCTGTGTTTGCTCTCATACATGCCCAAAATATTTTAATTGTTGGAGACGGACTTTACTAGAGAGTCGTTGGCTAACTTTTAGCTCTCTTAAAATTGTAATATTTGTTCTACGGTCGGTCCAAGAAATTCGTAACATTTGTCTCCAACAGAACATTTCAGTGGCGTCTATCTTTTGTCTCTCCGATTGTCTCAGAGTCCAAGATTCACATCCGTAGGTCAGTATTGGGAATATTAAGCAGTTGATCAACCTCATCTTTATCGTTCTTGAAATTTGACATTCCTTCCATATTTTGGTCATTTTTGCTGTGGCAACTTTTGCTAGATCACATCTACGTTTAGTCTCTTCTTGTAATGACCCTGTGTTTGTGATTAATGATCCCAGATATAAGTATGAGCTCACAACCTCGAACCGGTCAATTGTGGTTATGTGTGGATGACTGTTGTGTAGTCTATCCACTATCATGATCTTTGTCTTTGATATGTTTAATTGCAGACCAAATATTTGACTTTCGTTTTCGATCAGTCGTATAAGTTCCATCAGCTCTGCTTGACTATTTGCAAGAAGGGCTGTGTCATCTGCGAAACGTAGGTTGTTTAAATTATGACAATTTATTGAGATGCCCTTTTCCCATCCTTCAAGTGCTATTCGCATAATATACTCTGGATATACAGAACATAAATATTCTTAAAGTACTAGCAAATCATAACTGGAGTGCAGATAAAACACAGCTACCAAATATTTACTAATCCGCAGTAAATTAGATTATGGATCAATTGTATATAACTTAGCTAAGTACTCAGCATTAAAAAAATTAGATATTGTACAAATTACCGCACTAAGACTAGCTCTAGGAGCCTACAGAACCAGTTCAGTTGAAACTTTTTATGTCGAAGCAAAACAATCTCCACTTTCTATTAGAAGATTACGTCCCAGTTTACAATACGCAAGCAAGCTATCAACTAATCCAAACAACCCAGCCTACCCGAGCAGACTAGTACGCTTATAAAATTGTTGTATGTACTGGTAAAAAAGCTTAGCTTTTTTTTTATTACATAACTGAATATTGCGCATTTTGCTGGATCAACTGTGCTTGTAATTAAAACTACACCAGCCGACTGGCTTTTTAGTGCTGAGCGATATTCCACCACTCCACGTTCGCCAACTCAATCTTCTGACCAAAGAATATAAAAAGATTCTTAACAAGCTGAACTCGATAATAGATGTGTGTATATGTTGGACACGTGGGGTAAGCTATAATATCAGTCATATAGCTGCAGCAATATCGAATCAATCAAGCACACATTAGAAAAGTGTCACTAGTGGGCCTACAAGGGCAGTCACCAAGATTTCTGTTGTTGTTTCCTAAGGCGATTAACTGCATATTGAGCAATTTAGGTATGACTAAGGTTTTGTTATGAAGCGTCAATATTAATTTAACTTGTTTAAATCTCATAAATGTGTCGAAATTCCATACTCTAAATACATAAATACAATATTCCAATACTTTTACTAGATTTATCACTATAAATTTGTACTACTTACAACTTTGGTTCCCAAATTCCGAACACTACAAGGAAGAAGTAGCGTCTGACCTGCCGTTGCATGGATCTCTCTTGAATATAGGTCATCAAACGCAGGAGATATAAGATAGTTAGTGCTGTTGTTGGCTTCCCAATTGTATTCTGAAACAAAAAAATAAATTATTTAATATTTTAGCCGAAGATATACTGGACCAACAGCAGTTGGTCTGTGTTGTTTTAACTGATAAGAACACGTGCAAGTCTTTCAATGAATAAAGTTCTAAGTTAATTTGACCATGTTTAGGCAACCAATTTTGCACTTCAGTATTGTACTAACTTGTATATCTATACATTTTCCAACGAAAACTCTCCTATCTTAAGTTAGTATAGTCTTCTTCGGCATTTCGAACGGAAGCGCCGTTATCTCGTGAGTTAATACAGTTTTCGCATTTTGAGGTTAAGTAAAGTACGCCGGTGGTACGCCTACATGATCAACAGTGTTTACGTATAAAAGTTGTACAGTGTATAAATTGCTATCAAAAATAATACGTTTGAATAGAGGGTACATTTTCGTATTCGAGATATGTATTCGAGAGGTTAATTCAATTTAACACTGAATTTAATATCAGTTTCAACTGATCCAAAGAAAGATCAGTTCGATGTCAGCTCAGTCTTTAACCTAGCTGATGAAACTGGGAAGGTCCACTTACGGGAGAACTATGAACGTCACTTAGCCAATAAAATAGTTCCAAAGCTCCAATTCAATTAACGCCCTTTTGATGTTATGTTGTCGAAGGTCCAATGGACAGATTCAAACGTAGTTATGAGGTGCGAATCGTTTTATAATGCCCCTTTGTCCGCTTCTTCTGGATCGACAATGATTTATACAATACAACGTTGAAGTTGTGAAGAAAAAATGTTGGTTTTATTGACATTTACTACTAATTACATTATATGATGTTGGTTAGGTAACTACGTATATTAGACTGCAACCGGATCGAGCTCAAATGCCCAATTTCTAATCTTACAAATAATGTATACCTCAGTACAGAGGTTATTGCTTCTATCATACCAACAAACTTTAAACTAAAAGCTTACAATACAATTTAATCTAGGCCGTAATTACAACACTTAGGAAGTTCAAGAAGAAAAAATATATTATTCGACAATTTTATTAGGGTGAACGGACTTTAATTATTAAAATATTACTAGATATAGTTTTAAAATAACTCAAATTATACACGGTGAAACTGTAAATGATTAAGAAGTTTAAATAATGTGAGATTACAAAGAAAAGGAATAATTTGTGATTGAACAGATGTAATTAATACAGTATTATTAATTAAACCTATCGTTATAAGAACAAAATATATAGATTACACAGATATCACATGTCTTTCAGCAAATAGGTACACTTAATTAAATTTTATATTTAGCCCTATATAAAACTGTAGTAATTTTTTTTTTGCTAAACGTGGCAAATAATTTCTGGCGCAAGTATTTTCTTCTTCTAAATGAGTTGTACTCAAAGAATCGCAAACGTGCTCCACGTACTTTCGTTCCAGAATTAACTCATTTCTTAAAATCCTTTATTTCTACGAAAGTGGTTGTGGTATGTTGGCGCATGGCGTCACTGGTGATTAAATATGCATATTTCAATGTTAAGGGTAATGAATTTTCCGCAACATGTGCACTGAATATAAATTCCCGTGTTGTGTTCCGTCCCGTTGTGCTACAGGAATACTTTTCAGCGTACATGTATTTAATTAACTGAAATGAAAAGTTCGCTTTGATCGCTCCGAGATGGAAATATTGTGTCGCGTAATTATTTCGCCGGGATTTTGCGAGATGTCGTGTCGATTAGATAAATTAATTAGAGATTTGTGTATGTAGATGAATGCTAATGGATTATTTTTTATTTGAAATGTAAAAGTAGCCGTCAACATCAGGATACCTTCATATTTTTGACTTCCGTTCTAATTATATTTAAAATGAGTATTGAATTAACTACATCCATTTTTAAATATTTTTATATTTTTTGTTCACTTCTTGTTACGTTCAGATTTTTTTTGAAGGGTTGTCGATTGACTGTTCCTAAACAAGAGCTCTGAAGGTGTATGAGAGAGAAATGGGTTCCTGAGAAGTACGTAAGGCTCGTGAAGAGTAAGTAGGAGCAAGCGTACACCAGAGTAAGGACTTGTGTCGGATTGATCGAAAGTTTTCCAGTGACGTTTGTTTTGTATCAAGGCTCGCCAGTTTTGTATTAAGGAATTGGGGTTTTTGACAATGCTATTTACTGATGAAATCCTGTTAGTGAAGGAGAGCAAATAAATATTGGAGAAGAAATAAAGTATCGGAGAAGGGGTATAAAAGATATAGGACTTAAGGTTAGGAGGTCGAAAGAGTATAAATGGTTGGGAGGAAGAGAAATGTTTGGGGACGTAGATTTACTTAACTAAGTTAAAATGAGTAGGAGAATATGTCCAGCAAACAGACAATAAAGGTACTGGTAGATACTGCTTAGTCTTTCCTGAGATTATCATTAGCTTTTCTATACTATATAAAAATATTAATGGTATGTCCTTATATAGAAGACCTAGGGACTCGTTATGTGGATGCCAATTTCTCGTGCAAAATACCAAAAGAATTTCTGTTTTAATAACCGTCCACAGTTTAGTATTTAACCTTTAACTACGGGCGCCCCTCCATTAGTCATAACTACGTGCGCGGTGTATTCTGTACACCACCGACTAAAAACGCAAATAAAAGCCACAACTAGGTATTTTTAGTACATATATTGTATATAATAAATGTAGGCATATATTTAAGAGAATGTCTTAACATAAAAAATAATACATAACGAAAATATAAAGATTAGCAACAAATATAAGAACAAAAACTCAACCACTTCTTTTTCTCTAAAAATAACCTTCTTGAGATTCTTGTATATTAGCTTAACATTAAAAATATTATAAAACTAGTATATAAATCTAAAAACTAGGAGTAAATAATCATTCACAAATGAACATATTTGAGAATATGTGTGCTATTCACTTTCGTTTTCTTCCTCGTTTGCGTCTACTAAATTACAATTTGCACAAATTGTAACAGAGTGCTCTTTACAAACCATTCTATTACATTTGTTGCAAGATATTGTTGTAACTCTATTTTTGCTCCTTCCACAACAATGGCACCTCCCCCGTTTTTTTGCTGGTGGTTCTTCATCGTGGTCGTCTTGTACGTTTTTGTATTTCTTCAAGAATATTTTTAAATCCAGAGGTAAACTCTGTATTTCCGCCCTCTCAGAAAGATGAGGTCTTATCAATACCAATGATAATTCTTTTAGAAAAACTCTTCTATATTTTTGAGGATTGTCGATGTTGGCAGCATTGTACAGGATCTGGCTGTTAATTCCGGCAATATTCAGGAGTTGAAAAAACAATGCCATTGGCCATCTTCGTGTTCTTCGGGATACCGAATAGGTACTGCACATTTTGTCTACAGTGTCTACGCCTCCTTTATGTGAATTATAGTCTAAAATTATCATTGGTTTTCCTGTTTCGGGATCTACTGTAGAATTACTGTGCATGGTAGATAGGAGAATGACAGCTTTATTTTTTTTTTGGTGTGTAGGATACAATGGTAACTTCTTTTTGAAAACCAAAAGTGGATGATCCAATTGGTGTGTTTTTTCTTGGTAAAAACTCTGGAGGTAGTTCCCTTTTATTTCGTTAAGTGTGCCAACCATCGTTATCTTTTCCTTCAAAAGGTCAATTGCCAACGGATAACTCGTATACCAATTGTCGCATGTTAAATTACGGTTTTTACCTTTCCAAGGTTGAAGCAGGCGATGGGTAATATCCGTTGGTGTGTTAGATTTTTTGTAGGGCCCTTCCGGTTGTTGACCACAATACACCTCAAAATTGGTGACATAAAAGGTCTGCGCGTCACATAACACAAACACTTTTAAGCCATACTTTGCAGGTTTACTTGGAATGTATTGCACAAAGTTGCATCTACCTCTAAAAGGTATCAACATTTCATCGATAGTCATTTCTTCTCCCAAGGAATAGTTGCTGCTACAGTTTTTCATAAACGTATCAAGAGTAAAGCGAATGGCAGCAAGTTTGTCAATTGATTTTCGGTCCTTTCGAGTATCTTTGTTGTCAAACCTAAGAGCAGCAAGCAAAAATAAAAATCGATCTGCGCTCATACAGGCTCGAAAGATTTCTGAGCCGGTACCATCTTTTGTCCACAATTCGAGGAAGTGTGTATGATTTTGTTTTTTAGTCCCTGCAAGAAATAATAATCCTAATAATGCCATGATTTCCTGTTTAGTCGTATCTTTAGCCCGTCTTGGCCGTTCATAATTTAATCGCATTTTTGCAATCTGCAAATTTGTACATTCAACTATATTTTCTATGATTTCATTTGTAAAGAGTTTTTCAAAAGCACTTAGTTCCGTAGTAACATCTCTCGCACAAACTGTTGGCCCAGGAAATATCTTGACAATATTTTTTGAAGGAGTTTTAGTAAATTTGCTAAGAAGAGATTTCTTATACCATTTAGTTTTTCTGTCTTTTGCTATAAAATAATCATTGTCTTCATCAAGATCTGAACTGTTTTCAATGTTACTGTTTGTGTCCGAGTCAATCGTATATTGATTTTCGTCATTCAGATCAACTTCTGATTCAGTGTCGTGCTCCGTTTTTTCTATTAGCTCGTCGTCTGAAGTATCTGGGTCTCCACCAACATCTTCATCAGATTCTTCCTCAAATATAGCTTGAGCCATAGCTCTAAGTTCATCTTCTGAGAGTTTTTGGGGATTTCTTACTGGTACACGATCCCTGCAAAGTAAATATTTTGTAGTACCTCTCGATTTATAAACGTTACGAGAAATATATAGAGGCAACGTTTGTAATTTTTATTATTTATTTCTAATTAATATTTCAAAGAGACATGACCGTATTGCTATGGAAGAAAGAACATGAAAAAACAAGACCACAAAAACAACTAGAAGGTCGTTAAATAGTCCAATAATAGGTACTCACAAATATCCAAATAGATAACGGTATATTAAGTTATGAGAAAATGCTAAAATAAAATATTTGATCAAATGTATTATCATAAAACTAGTTTTATTATAATAAAATGAAAGTTTTATTAAAATTTTAATAACAAATTACAAATTCTTTTATTCAAAACGTTGCAAAATGTCTAGCTTTTGTTACATATAAGTCGCTATACATTAATAATGCTATTTTTTAGTAGATAAACGTAATATAAATCTCACAAAATTTACTTACATAACTAGGTGCTTGGTGTACTACATACACCACTGGTAAACTTCTCCTGAATTTTTCCAACCGTCAGTCTATCTCTGCAGCAATCAATTTTACAACTGTTGAGGTTTATAGCTGACACATCAGAGATAGGTTAGGTAGAGGGACACGTGCGCAACCAGTGCTTATCAGAAATAGCGGCCAATTTAGTGCGACTGGTGTACTGAGTACACCGTAGCCCGTATTTAAAGAAAGGTTAATACTTTTTTTATTACACTTTGAGTTCGTGATCCACGTGTTCTTTTTTTTTGGCATAGGCATTTGCCATTCAAGATTAAGCAACTAATACCAGAAAACAAAACGAAATAAAAGAAAAGAAATGTATAAATAACCCAGTTCGACTAGCAAGAAATGTACGAGGAAAAAATGGAAAGATATTGAAAAAAAATACAAATAGAAAAGCAAATGAGAACAAATGGAAAAACATAAGCAAGTAATGCACAAAGCAGCAAAAGAATGTAACAAACAAGAGATTAAAAAGAGGGAAAGACTGGTTCAACATAGAATGTCAAAAATAAATAGAACTAAGAAAAATCATTAAGGATGGAAATGATCACGAAAAAAACAACAGAGATAAATACTTAGAATAACAGAAGCCGCCTGGTAGACTCAGACCCTCCAACAAAATTATCTTTTAAAAAATATAAATCCAGTGCCAACTTATGTTTCGTAAAATATTCAATACACGATAAAAATTTCAGTTTCTCCGTATACCTAATGCATTGGAATGCAATCAAAACAATTCGACTCGCAATGAGAAATCGTATCCCTCTCTCGCACCTCCTCTGGCGTTCACACACATAACACGTTCGAACAGATGTAGAAAACAATGGCAACACTATTCTAATGGGCTTAACCGCTATAAATAGCCCGAAAACGTATTTCTATTTCTGCTGCAGGTACACCTATTTAAAATTGTTTGGCATGTTTCGAATTGTTTTAGTTTCTTTTGCGCCACAAATAGACAGCCATCAATTGAGTTATTATACTGACGAACTCCAACTTTCAAAATAAGTTTGGAAATAGACACTTTCAAAAGCAATCAAAACGCTTGACAGTTTAAGTGGTCGACATGAATATTGGTTTTAAAAACAAAGATATGAGTTACAGAAAGAAATATAGATAGCGAATGCAATGGAAAATTTCAAATATTCGTTATTTCTAAACTTAAAAATAATATCAAATATGCAGTAAAATGAAAAGCTCTTTCTTAATGTATTTCCAAATATTGGGTTGCTT
The DNA here is from genome assembly GCA_918026665.1 of Diabrotica balteata. NCBI lineage: Eukaryota > Metazoa > Arthropoda > Insecta > Coleoptera > Chrysomelidae > Diabrotica > Diabrotica balteata. Next base: position 150,142,334 of record OU898282.1, on the reverse strand, counting down.
TCTTGAAACGTTATTTTGAGTATATCCTTCTATTACCTCTTTATTTGATCCAGAAGTTCTTAAATTGGAAGGTTTCTTTGACTTAAGCCTAGAGAAAATATTTCTTTTTATTATCACGCCACTTACTTTTGAAAGTTGGCAACTCAAGTGATAATTGTAGCTTTGGAAACTGTAGCATTGTATGGCAAACCATATTCTTAGGCCGATTACCTATAAATTTTTGTGCCTTTCTACTGACTGTTTACACTGTGTTTTACTTTTTACTGCATAATTTATAAGTTAAACTATCTGTTGATATTAGCTTATTCGTTAATTCGACTTTGAGAGTTCTTTTGATCATTTTTCTTTAACACTAGAACACTAACTATTCGTAATGTACGAACACTTTTTATTTTTTTTTGAGATTTGGCAAAACACTGAAAATTGGGCACTTTATATATTGTATAGTATGATCAACATAGCATGCAAAAATTCTTGGATTATATGTAATTATCAAGAAATAATCAGGAAGGAATCACGAGAAAGGCTTTTATGTTAAATCTACATCAACAACTCACAAGAATATGGCTTTGCGATGCCGAGTTTGCAACGCTCGGGTGAAGCTTCTGATTAGCGATTTAATTTAAGTTTCTATGGAAGTTGCTGACCTCAATCAACATTCTAACAAACGTACTATATGCTTCGAGAGAAGATAAAGACGAACATGTTATATTTAAGATTACTAAAACTGTAAAAAACTCGAAAGAACGCTTGAGAAAATCCCCAAACAAGACATGCAGATAATTTGTTTAGATTTCAGCGCTAAAATTGGCAAATAACCTATCCTAAGACCGACAATAGAAAAACACAGCCTCCACGATATCTCAAACGGCAATGGACAAAGAGGCTCGTATAGCAGAACAGCAGTATTAGACAACTAATAATAGGATAAAGCAGCAAGAGAACAAAGAAATGGTTTGATAGAGAATGTCAAGAAAAACTACACGACATAGAGATAAAGCGAAATAATATGCTTCAACAAGGAACAGTAGAAAGTTAAGGAAACTATGCAACTTCACACGAGAAACAAAAAATTATTTAGGGAGAAAAAAAGGAAGTACAAACAACAGAAATATGAAGAACTGGAAAGAAATAAGCAACAGTCAAATGGTAAAACATTTTACAAATTAGTGTCAAACAAAAAGAAAGACTTCAGACATAGATGCGTATCTGTACTCAAAAAAAATGATGAATTAATAATAAATGAAGAAAAAACTGCTCCAAACATGGCAAGAATATTTCAAGACTTTACTAAACATACATCAAGAGGAAGAACATGGAAAAAGTATATATATTTTGGGGTGGACCTACCGGTAGAGGACCCCAACATCGATGACACGTTGCAAGCAATTATTACAATATAAGTATATAGACAATATACTGGCTAAATTCCTTAAGTAAAGAGGAGAAACTCTACATAGACAAATACACAAAATAATAACTCTTATATGGAACCAAAGAAAATACCAACAAAATGGCAAGAAAGTGTTATATAATCATCATCCATAAAAAGGGAGATAAAATCAAGTTCTCTAATTATAGAGGGATCTCCCTACTTAATAAGCATATAAAATCTTATCGAACATCCTATTAAGGATGCTGACACCGTTTGTAGAACATTTCATAGCCGGCTTGAGAAAACATAGATCGGGTCTTTACTCTAAGACAGCTGCTTAAAAAAGGATGGGAATTTAATAGAACTATCCATAATCTCTTCATATATTTCCGGCAAGCATACGACAGCATTAAAGGGGATCAGATGTGGAATGCAATGTCAGAAATTTCAGTTCCAAAAAAACTTATCCAGCTGGTTAGATTATGTTTGAATATCTCTAGATACAGAGTACGGATAGATAACAAACTCTCCGAATCTTTTGAAATAAGCAGTGGCCTGAAACAAGGAGATGTGCTGTCACCTCTCCTTTTTACAACAGATGTATGTACAGCTTCCACAATACTATTAAATCTAAAAGATAACACAAACATAAAAAGATTTGAATATATAAAGATTATAAATATATAAAGTGATATAAAGTGATTAGATGGTGCTCATGTATGGGCGTGAGACGTGGACACTGACCAAAGAAACTGAAAGAAATTTTTTTTTTGTGAGGAAAAATCCTTAGAAGAGTCTTTGGTCCTTATCACGACTTTAATAGCAACCAATACCGAATGAGAAGAAATGCTGATGTTAAGCAGATGTATAGAGTGAGCGACATAGTCCAAGAGACTAAATCCTAACGTCTAAGATGCTGGCCATGTCCATAGTCTCCCTAATAGCCGCCTTGCCATGTTAATATGGGAGGAAGCCCCACAGGATGAAGGCCCTTAGGATGTCCACGAATGCGATGGAGAGACAATTATATGGTCAGATCTAAGAACAATGGGGCTATCCACTGACCCAACTATTATGCACGACCGTTCAAATTGGAAGCACGTTGTGCAGTCAACCAATACCAACCGGGTTGTAGTGCTACGAGAAGAAGAAGAAGAAGTACTATATGCTACACCTGTCCCTCAAAAAAAAAGAAAAATGACGTCACTTTTGATTTTTTTTTTGCATATTTTAGACATAAATGTTCCTTTATTCATTTAAAAAAAATAATTAAAATTTTATCTGAAATTTTTGTTTTACTTTTGCGGAATTAAAAAAAATCATAAATATTGCGAATAGTTAGTGTCTACTAATAAATAATGGCTTTATTACCAAACAGTTTCCCATTTCTAGGGTAAAAATTTAAGATACATTTTTAATTAGTATACAATCATCAGTAGGTGATACAAAAATATCAAGTAAAAAAATAAGTGCAAAAAATAAGTAGGTGAAAAACAAAATAAAGAGTGAGAACAATATAATTAAACAAATCACTATGTAAATAAGAAATTAAAAAAATATACAAAAAAAATTAACAATCTAAGATATCATCTAAGGTAAGTTAATAAACCAGTGCGGTATCAACCAGGTAATTAATTGAGCATGAGAAATATCACAATGGTTGCATATTTTGATATAATTATCGCACATAATATAAATACTAATGCGAGGTTAGTGTTATAGTAGGGTTAAATTGGGTTACTGCTACTAAGGGAATGTAATCAGACAAAATGTCAGCACCTGGATAAGTTTTTCCTCATTTAATGCAGTTTCTAAATCGATTTTTTATTAGAATGAAGTTGCCCGTTCTAACTAAAAGTTTTTAAAGAGCGGGTAAAGTATTTTAAAGCCAAAATTTCATAGCTTTAGTGTTATCACACCTTTGGAACCTCTTTATACTGTGGTGTTATCTTTTGCTTTATCCTGTATTAGTATAGGACGACATAACCAATTTAAAAAAATTTATGGACCCTATCATGCATCTTACTTAGTTTACGAACTTGATTGTGCTATAATGAAACTTTAGTGATAGAGTAGAAGAGACCTTCTAAGAGGACAGACACATATTATCGACTTTAGATAAAAAATATGCGCATATCTCTCCTAGACGCAATCAGTCTAAATTAAATAGTCTCAATTCCAATTGTATGTACAACAAAATATGTCTGGATGATAATTGAAAAACTGTTTAGTAACATACAACAACCATTAAATATTTCCCATAATAAACTTCAAATGTATTTTATGTTTATTTCATACATTTTCCTGTATGTGTATATACGACCAGTATATTTAAACATACCATACAATCACTAAATCAAATCAATAATTATCCACGCATACATCATCACCTCGTAAACATTTTTAGCTGCTTGTTGGCACGTAACTGATTACCTGCCACTATAATAAACTATTTTTAAATTGATCAGCGAACAACGGCTAAAGATATAAATGTCTTGTTTAAGCTTCTGAGGTTATTTACATTAAATCTTAATATCCTCGTAAATAAATATTAAAATGTCAACAAAACGTATAAACGAGTGGCTATTTGTTGAGACAATGATAACTCAAGCTATCAACGAATGCGAAAATGTGGAAAGAACGTTGTGGTTGAGCTGCTTTAGAGTCAGTGGCAGAGGTAAACTGTGAAATATATGTAGATAGTTTAGAGGCCTACAGAAGAACTATTCCAACAAATAATGCAAAAAATATTTCAGAAGCATAGTACCAGTAAAATTTCACAAAGAATTTTACATGACAGTGGACATGCTGGTCAAAGAATCTTTATTTGAGAAATCCAGAAGATCTTAATCAAACTAATACAAGCAAAAAACACCAGGGACTGATAGAATGTAATATAAAACATATAGACATGTCATTAAAGAAACAAAAACAATAAAACGAGACTTCGTATTTATATTAAAATATCAACATACTTTGTTGCTACTTAAATACAACTTAGTCATTGGACGAATTAATTCGCTGGTTGGGGTCTTTAATATTACGACCCTTACTCTACCGTTAGAGCTGGATATTATTTTAATTATTCTAGCAGTGGACTAATTCAGAGAAGCAGAATTATCAGTTCTTAATAAAAGGAAATCATTATCTTTGACATCTGTTCGTACTTGGGACCATTTGGATCTACTATGTAACCTACTTAAGTATTCCACGGACCAGTACTTTCAAAAGGATTGCTGGATTTAAGTGCATCGTTGAAAAAAAAATAAGTCTATTGTCAATAAGGCCTACGGCGCGTTTGGCTTTATTTTTCGTTAGATGTCTTTGTAGGTTTAAAAATGTTAGCCTACAAGTATATACAGGAACTGTATAGAAAACAACAAAGTGATGATTCTTAGATTTTTACTTAGAGTGAGAGTCTGGCAATATCGCCAATTAACTAAGCTACACAGAACTCCAGACCTAGTCGCCCTGACAAGGCTCGTAGATTAGGGTACAGAGCTAAGCAAGGGTTTTGTTATTTACCGTATCAGAGTAAGACGTGGATGGTACCAAGTACGCAAGCGACCAGTACCAAAAGGTGCCACCTATGGTAAACCAAAAAGCCATGGAGTTAACGAATTGAAACCAGTTCGTAATTTACAAGCTATTGCAGAAGAACGTGTAGGAAGAAGATGTGGTGGATTAAGAGTCCTAAACTCATACTGGGTAGCCCAAGATTCAACATACAAATATTTTGAAATCATTTTGGTTGATCCCTCACATAATGCTATTCGCAAAGACCCCAAAGTTAACTGGATTGTCAATGCAGTGCACAAAACACAGAGAACTCCGCGGTAAAACTTCTTCTGGCCTAAGCTGTCGGTCAGATAGCTCAGCGGGCTGTGCGGCTGCCTCTCATTCGCTTCACTGTCAAATGGTTCCAGTGGATGTCGGATCGAGCCCCAGCTCGGTGTACAGAAAACAAAAAGTCTAACGCAGCAGTTTAAAATTCTAGATGAATCTGCGGCTTAGACTAGAATATGCTGGGGTCTGATCAGCCTATGGTGGAGCAGTACGGCAAGAGATAAGGGCTTGCGGCTCGGTGATACTCCTCCATAGATCCCTACCGGATGGGCGTAACGCCTAAAAAACCGGATATATATATATATATATATATATATATATAATATATATATATATATATATATATATATATATATATATAGGTATATATATATACTATTGTCAGGTAAATTAATCAAAGTCTTTTCAGTATACGAGATAAGATTCTACGCTATAAGAAAATGTCCAGGAATGAGACTTTGTAGGTCTGGGGGGTTCGCATAACAATCGCGAATTAAGAATGTTATCAATTTGCGAAAGAAGAGTTTTTCTTGTTAAGAATGTTAAGTGTGCATTACCAACAATGTGGTGGAGGTTTCGCACTAGTAATCGCAGCTTTCCAAATACCACCCTAATGGGGATTATAACAAGGAATTAATTTCCTTTTTATGTAATTTTTTTTGGTGAATTTCTGTAATCTTTTGTCGGATATTAATAAATAAAGTCCTAGAGTCTCTGAGTCCGTTACCAATGTCGCACCCAACATTCAGAAATAAGCGAAGTGGGGCGACATTTAATATCAAAAAAGCAGTCATAATTTGTTGAAAAGATTTGACATGAAACCAATAACAATGAGCCGCAACTCATTCCCAAATAAACAAAATTCGCTGCTGTTTCGCTTGTCGAGCTATTCCTCAGAGGTGGTCTTTAAGATATTCATCGATTTTTCTGAAAAGGAAACTACAACTGCAGTGACAGCAGACAAATTGTCTTGTGTAGCTGCGAAAAAACTTAATCAGATAAACTGACTAACTAATCGTGCCATCGAATGTTAGTGGTTTGATTTTAGCTGGGCTGGAATGACATCCGAATCGAAGAATAGTTGCAAGATTTAACTGACTCATTATTTCAGCTGCATTTTCATTTAATTTGCAGTCGAATTACTGCATCCTTGTTTGCAGTTGTAAGGTATTCTCATTCACAGCCTCTTAAATCTGGGTAAGAAGTTACGTTTGGTCTCAGCAGCTGCGTCTTGTATCTCTGTGTATGTAAGTTCTTAATTGGTTTCCTGTATAAGTACTCATTTTGAGCTTTGCCAATTTGCCGAACATATCTTCTTTAAGACAACCTAACTGTTCCATATTGTAGCTTGGTTTTCTTTCATGAAATTCAGATTTTATTGCAATGCAGCCTAGCTGTCTTTTACATGTTCCTTGCAAAGCAGTCTGGTTTTCGGTTACCTTACTTGTTAAGTTTTCTTACAATGTATTCGTCAGACTCTACAGCAAGGCCAATATTGAAAGATTTTGTAAGAGGGAGGTACTAGAACATTTCCAACTAATAATCGTCTGAGCTTGGCTACTAAGTTGTCCTACTTCTGACGCCAATGTGTTCATTGGTTTTCTTGAAAACATGTGGATCACGAAAACAAAATTTATTTTAAAAATGTATAAAATACTGAACTAACTAACTGACATGGAAAAATTAATTTTTGGCAAAACACCTCGCCCCTTAACTGTCCTCTCGTAGGTTTTATAAAAAATGTAATTCTATGACACTTCTGTTTTAATGGTAATTATAAATATCAACAGCTGTCACTTAATTGTGAGTTATTCTAGTTATAATAGAACGTAAATCTAAATAAAAAAAGGTTTGGTCCTTTTATATCAACAAATACCAAAGAATGCATTTAAAAAAGAAATATATTGGTATATGCAATAAAATCATAATACTGTTTGCTTGTCTTATAAATTGTAATATTAACATAAAATAATAATAAAATGGAAATATATTTAAATGCAGGGCAAGGATTATTAAATAAATAATACTCATATTTCTAGCGCCATAATTAAGACATTAAAAAAGCACTTTAAACCACAATTTATAATTATATTCCTATTATCATTCATTCAATTCCAGTTCTTGAACATGCGATAAAACCATTGAATATTTTTATTATCCATAAAATTAAAGTTTCCTGTGTCACGTCAAGCACAATGCAATTCAAATTAACGGAAAACTATTTTAAAACCGTTTTATGTGGATATAAAATCATCACAGTCGTTTTTAAAATAAACCTGAATGTCATAAGAGAGAAATGAAAAGACAACAGTATAAGTTGTAAGCTCTTTGGAATGATTTGCATAGTAAAAATATAGTTATCTCCATTTATGTTTCTGGATTGTTCATACCTTTCTTAATATTATATTCATGTGAATATTAAATAGCTGTAGACTGACGACTCTTAAGTTCTCATTATCATCAGACTTAGAAATTAGGTCTTTCTGAGGTATAGAGCTTCAAAATGTCAGTTTTTAGTCAGTTAAATTTGGAAACAACTTTATTTTAAAACGAGAAACATAAAGAAATGAAACATTTGTTTGAAGGTGTGAGTACTACAGTCTTTTTTTATTTACTTTTATTAAGCTAGTCTCAAAACTATTATATAAAAAACTCGCCACAAAAGCTTTCGCCACACAGTTCATTTATCAATTTCTAATCACAATATTAAAACAATCAAAACATACATGTATTTATAGTTTGGCTTTATTAGTGAAACAATGCTTATTTTTGTAACAATTGGAGTCGAGTCAACTCTATTGTAGTATTTACTGACAGAAACAGAACCGGCTTGAGTTTTAATAAATCCACATACTACTCTAAAATAAAATTTTATCGAAGTTACTGTCATAGTTACATAACCGCGAAATGTTGTAGTCATAAATGATTAAGATTTTTACAGAGAAATGTATTAAAATGTTAATAAAGTAATATTTTTGTATATCCTATTAAAAGCATCTCATATCTCACCGATTTATATGCAAAAAGTGACTGTTTATGGTTGTAATGAAAAAACTACAAAAAAAGCGTTAAAAAAGTGAAAACGTTAAAAAAAATTAAAAAGCTTTTTATGCAGCATTTAGTAATATTCAAACATTCCAACAACTGTATATTTTAAAAGTCAAACAACAAGTATGCTTTTTTTATAAAGAAAAAACAATGGGAATTTTTTTATTGAACAAAATATATGTTGCTGTATATATATTAAAAACTAAAAGGTTTTGGCTGATCTGATTTATGTGACTTCATCTATAGATTGACTAAGACCGGTTCCCAATCTCCATTCACGCCTGTTAACCCTGACAATGCCATTTGGACTTTATCAAGCCGTATTGTTTTCTGTTTGGCTTAGTTTTTTTTGCTCAGATGTCTGCCAATCCACTATTATTTCAGTTGGTCTGTATTCTCTGTATATGTACTAAAAACGGCTCGAAGGACCACTGGACAATTCGGTTGTAAATATCTGTTTATTAAGTTTTGCAGGTTTGCAGTTGAATGGACTCTAATTATTAAAATATTCGATATGTTTCACAAAGTTTCAATACACCGTGAAACTATAAAACGTTAAGAAGTTAAGAATAATGTAAGATTACAAATTAATTATTTGAGATTGAACACTTCTATGTTCCAGAAATGAACATCTTGTTTTAAAATATAAAATAAAAATGTAATTATTTGTTATGAGGTTGAATGCTCGAATAAATAAACTTTGAAAATTAAGGCAATTATATCGAGCACAAGTTTCATGAAATCTTGCCCAAGTACTTTCGCTTAATATAGCATCTTCAGGGGCATTTCGTCAAATGTGGGCTATCCAGCAAGCGTAGAATGTAATTAACATGAATGTTAACATAAAATTGTAAAAACACTACACTAAAACAAGGACAAACAGTTTAAAATTAATTAAAATACTTCTACGCTCTACATTTTTTGGCGAGTAACAGGAGAAATAATGAATTCTGTCAATTTTCTGGAATGAAATTTGTATGTCAATAGTGTTGATTGAACCAAAGCTTAATAATAAAAATATTAAGAATTATTAGAATTATTTCGTTCATTATTTTTCAAACCAAAACAATTTTTTGTCTCTACTGAAAACTTCTATTTGGGCACTTGATTTAAATTTTCAATATCGCATAACAAACACTAAAGCCCATATCAACGAAGTAAGGGCACAAGTACCAGACTTTTGTACACCTGCCTTGTTAACTGTCGATTTTTGTAATATACTTTCAGATGCGACTTTTATATGATATTGTTCTGATTTTGAAATAAGTCACGACCCTGTACATCCAAACATCATCTTGTGTCATGTTCGGCACAGCTGGCAGCATATTACGTGACAGAAACTCAAGGCATTGTCTTCAGTGGCACTCGCGTCTATTGCCTGGCGACTTACCAACAATTTTAATTGTGTCGTCAGACAGTTAGTGTTGTTGTTGTAGCGTTGACTTGTCGTGTCGTAACTAACAGACCGGCCGTGCGTTGTTGGGACGTCGTTGCTCTACTCCAAACGCTACTAGTAGGTGAATTATTGGTCGAGATTATTCGATACATGGCTAAGGAGGAGTTCTGGGCTTTCGTTTTAAATTTGTAGTACAGACGATATCCAGATTCTGGTCGTGTTTCTTGTAAAAACTATTTGCATTGTATAAATTAACTCTAATTCGAGCAGACAGTGGGACAGTTCCTATTTATTATGTGATATCGGATACTGTTTCTACATTCTACATAAAAAACTACTACTAATTAATAATTGGGAAAGTTACATTACAAAGGGATTTATCATTTTATTTTTAAGCATAGGGACTAAAATAAGTAACTTAAAAAATTATACATGGAAATAATCCAAAAATGGTTTTCACAGAGGTCAATTATTGTAAATGAACTCAGATTTTAGAAAAATCTGAGGAATATATTATAAATCACCTAAATCTATAGCAATATTAAGAGTAGATGTAATGTTATCACGTCTATAGCCTTCATCTTCTTAGATAACGCCAATAATATTATTTGACCGCTTCTATTCCTTAAAATGGAGAGGAGACAGAATTTAATTCTTGTATTCTCTGAATTCCCTACGAAAGAGAATAATATTCGTTTTATCTCAGCTAGAGACTTCGCTTCAGGTGATCATACCACAATAGTTGTCTCG